>CM016565.1:1281841-1386649 GCA_003412495.2 Echium plantagineum
TGACTTGTATGGGATGGGCCTCAAAATAAGCTTTCAACTTCCGAGCAGATTTGACGAGGGCTAGTACAAACTGGTCAATCAAGGGATAGGAAAGTTCCGGACCATGCAAAACGTGGCTAACATAGTATATAGGTCGTTGGATCTTTTCTTCTTCCCGGACTAAAACACTACTCACTGCCCCTTCCGAGACTGCCAGGTACAGTTGCAAAGTCTCTCCGGCCTCGGGTCGGGTGAGTAGTTTCGGGGAAGTCAAGTACTCTTTTAATTCTCTGAAAGCCTCGTTGCATTCCTCATCCCACTCAAACTCAGCCTTTGTCGAAGCCTGTCTTATCTTCTTGAAGAAAGCCAAGTTTCGATCTCCTGCCCGTGAGATGAATCGGCTCAATGCTGCCATGCAGCCCGTGATCCTCTGGACTTCCTTATAGGACTTTGGGGGGGCCATACTCAGAATAGCCTCGATCTTGTCTGGGTTAGGCTCGATTCCTCTCTCGCTGATCATGAACCCGAGGAACTTCCCCGAGGTCACTCCGAAAGAACACTTCTCGGGATTAATTCTCAGCTGACTTACCCTTAGCCTTTCCAAAGTCTCCTCTAGGTTGTTCAGGTGGTCAATAGCTCTCTTGCTCTTTACTAGCATATCATCCACATACACCTCCATGTTTCTCCCAATCTGGTCCGAGAAGATAGAGTTCACCATCCGTTGATAAGTTGCCCCGGCGTTTTTTAAGCCGAAAGGCATAACCTTCCAACAATAGATCCCATACTCGGTGATGAATGTCGTTTTCTCCTCATCTTCCTTGTCCAGGAATATCTGGTGGTATCCTCGGGAAGCATCCAGGAAGTCAAACACTTCATGGCCCGCGCTTCCGTCCACCAGACGTCCGAGGCAAGGCAAGGGATAATAGTCCTTCGGGCATGCTTTATTAAGGTTGGTGAAGTCCGTGCACATGCGCCACGATCCATTTGACTTCTTCACCATCACCACATTAGCTATCCACTCGGGGAACTGCAACTCTCGGATTGCCCCTGCTTCTAGCAAATTATTGACCTCCTCTCGGACAGCTAGATTTTTCTCCTCGGAGAAGTTCCTCTTCTTTTGCTTAATTGGTCTGTACAAGGGGTCCACGTGCAATCGGTGTAAGGCAACTTCGGGGTCCACCCCCGGCATATCCTTCGGTGTCCATGCAAATACCTCCTCATACCTTGTTATCAGGTCAATCAGCAGCTGCCTATGCGTCGGGGTAAGGGTCGTCCCAATCCTGAAAGTCCTCTCGGGTACTTCTTTTCGGAAAGGTACGGTTTCCAGCTCTTCGTGGGGGCTTCCCCTTTTTAAACTCTCCCTCTCCTTTGGGGAATTATCTGGCTCGGGTTTCGGAAGATTCTCCGTTACCCTTACCATGTATAGTTCCCCATGCTTTGCGCAGCAAGGAGGATGCCCGTGATAATACCTCTCTGTTTCCCCGTATCCCCTCAGTGAGGCTCGCTTCTCAGGTCGTGACGTCTCTGCTCCCTGGTGGCCCCTCTTCTGTCGAGGAGGCTCCTGTCGAGACATTCCCCGAGGAATGGATTCTTGATAGCATACCCGTGCTCTCTTCTGGTCCCCTAGCATCTCTCCCACTCCTCCCGTGGTAGGAAATTTCATTTTGAGATGTAGGGTAGATACCACTGCCCCCAGGGCATTGATCATTGGCCTTCCTATCAAACCGTTGTAGGAAGCATCCACTATATCCACTATGGTGAAGGACACCCTGATGGTTGAGGTTCGGGGGGATTCTCCGACCGTAACATCTAGATCGGCAATTCCGAGGGGGTAGATAGAATGGCCCGTGAAGCCTGTGAGGGGAGTATTTGTAGGTCTCAACATACCCCGAGAGAGTCCCAACTGGTCATAAGCCCTTGCGTATAGAATATCGGCCGAGCTACCCGTATCTACCAGCATTCTTCCCACAGTCTTGTTCGAGATGAATGGACTAATAACCAACGGGTCATCATGGGGCAGTTCCACCCCTGCCAAATCCTTATCCGAGAATGAAATTGGCTCGCAGTCTATGGTCCTCAAGGGGCCTCCCAGTCTGTACACCGGCCTTCGGGCATACTGTCGTCTCGAGTTATCCGTGTCTCCTCCCCCGGCTAATCCCCCCGAGATAGTATCCACCCTACCTGTAATCTTTATGCCCCCTCGGGGCGAGGTATCCTCCTTTTTCGCACCTCCTTCCCCACTCCTTTTGACAAACTCTTTCAACTGTCCTCGTTTTATCAGCTTTTCTATCTCGGTCTTCAAGAGTCGACATTCCTCCGTGTCGTGCCCCCAATCCCGATGATACTCACAATATTTTTGTTGGTTCTTTTTATTTTCCTCCTTCATCGGGGGGGGTCGGGGAAGTATCCTTCTATCCTCTATTTGTGCATACACACTGCCCACAGTTGTATTCAAGGGAGTGAAGTCCCCTCCCTTCGGCTCTTGATTCCTCCTCACCCAATTACTTTCCTTCCTTGGGTTGAACTGTTGCTTTTTGAAAACGGGTTTGCTCTTCTGGCTCGGCACCTTTTCCCACGCCTTAGCCTTCCTCGGGGACCGAGCCGCCTCTCTCTTGACTCCGTGGCCCCCTTTCATTCCCCTTTCATCCGAGACTACTTCTTCCAGCTTTATGTATTGTATGACCAGTCTGGCTAGCTCGCCTCTGGTTTTTATTGGCTCGAGTACCAATCTTTCCTTTAATGGTCCCATCATCAATCCGTGGTAAAATGAGATCACAGCTATTTTATCATCTGCCGAAGGTATGTTTGTAGCTACCCTCTCGAATCTGGCCGCATAGCTTCGCAAGGTTTCCCCTGGTCGTTGCCTTAGTTGCATCAACGCAGTTTCATCCTCATCTGCCACAATTGATGCTCCATATTTCTGTAAGAATAAGTCGGCCAGATCCTGCCAATTATCCACGGAATCATGGGGTAACATATGAAACCATTTAAGGGCAGCCCCTGTCAGACTGCTCGGGAAGGCCCTGGCATACACATCGTCCTGACTTGCCCAAAACGATAGTTGGGAATCAAAGGCCTTTAAATGATTCGTGGGATCTCCTATCCCATCGAAGGTGTCTATCCTTGGCATTCTGAACCCCTTCGGCATGACTGCTAGCCTTAACCTGTCCGAGAAAGGTAGTAGCATGCTATGCTTAGCTGGACCTTGGGGTGGTGGAATACCTTGTAGTCTAGCCTCGAAGTCAGCCATCTGCTTCCGAAGGGCTATGAGTTCCTGACTGCCCCCGGTATTCTGCCTTTCCCGGGGTCCTGCCCCCAGCCGCTGCTTCGGAGCCGGGTAATTTCGTGGAGGTTGTTGACCTTTGAAGGTTACCGGGGTAGCCCTTGTCTTCTTCAAAGGTGGGCTTTCATGAGAGTCTTGAGAAGATTGCACATCCTCGATATCTTCTAAATTGACTGGCTCATATGGCTGTTGACCGTAGCCTGGTAGGTCTGTTCTTTGTTGATTTCGATCCTGCTGAGACGGCGCCAATTGATGTTGCTCATTTTCTTCTTGCTCCCGAGGCTCCGTGACCCGAGGCCTGGGGATATGTCCAGTTGGCTTGAACCCTCCTGCCACCCGAGATGGTTGATTGCCGAGGTCAGGGTCAGCAATGTCTTTGCCTTTGAGGATGCGCAGCTGTTCCCACAGCTCTTCCTCTGTCATTCTGTGAGGAGCTGACGAGGCAGGATGACTCCGAGTCCTAGTGGCTTGCCACCTTGGTAAATCATCATTCCGAGGCTCTTCGTTCTGTGGCTCCATGAATCCGAGATGAGATTGCTCCGTGCTTCAAGCTGCTCCGAGCTCCGAGTGCTCCGGGTACCTAGGCGACGACCGAAGTCGATCGTTGCCACTCCGACGGTCAAGTTAGTATGGATCCGAAGGTATGAATATCTAAGCAGAGTGGAGTAAAAGTAGTTTTCACCTTACCATTTTAGTTGACACTTGTGGAGTATATATAGCACACCACCCCCTCATCCCTAGACGCTGCCACGTGGACGGCCCAGATGAGAGCCCGTCTACAGTATAGTTTCCTTAAATGGAAACCGGGCTTAAAGGGGGCCAGGCCCAAAAGGGGTATGAATGGGCTCCATAAATACATGGGTGGCCTCATTAATGGCCCCATCAGAGACGAATCTAACAAGATGCCACAAGACTATATTATTTATTATCGTTTAATGAGAATTTATGGTCAAATTTTATAATGTTTGACTAACAAAAGTCAAAATATAACAATCTTTTAGCGACAGAGAGGGTATTTATTTTATAAAATAATCGAATATCTAAAATTCAATGGTCCTAAGATCGTAATTAATTGTAACTCTTTTTTTTGTAAATTAGCGATGAGGTGAGTTTCGAACCTAGGACCTTCTTGTCACTAGCTAGAGTTTTTCCACTAGGCTTTTCGATTAACTCATAATTAATTGTTACTTAGTATGTAACATTTACTATCATAGAATCCAAACCCAATTCCTTATAAAGGACATACTTATTAGAATGTTCATTTTCGTTATGATCGAGACGCATGGACTTGAATTATCCATAATTCCATGCATAATAGAGTTTCGACATTATCAATTACATATAATAAGTCGATGTTAAGGTTGAATTAATCATTTAGCTAAGCTAGCAAATTCTGAAATTAATGACGTATGTGATTTATGACTTATTAGAAAATAAAAACAAATGATGAGATAAGGAAATAATGTAACACCCGAAAGAATACTCATTATTACAACTTTGAATCAAAATCATTCTAGTATTATTAAAATTATATTTAAAAATGACAACTATCTTGTGAGTAGATCATGTGCTCAGTGGTCCTTAATGAGTATGATTGAATTCGATTTTATCCTAATAAATTCTAATTAGAACGAGGTTATGTCATGTACAAATTTTTCGTAGTCTACACGATATTGAGGACTTAGTTGTTTTTTGTGCTCCAAAAGGGCCGTATTAGACTATTAGGAGTAGTTTTAACTTCAATGATTTGAAATGATAGTGAATGAGATATCTCTACAAATAACAAGCAAGGTTCTATGGTGTAGTGGTTAGCACTCTGGACTTTGAATCCAGCGACCTGGGTTCGACTCCCGGTAGGACCTTTCATTTTTCAACTGTACTGTGTTTTACAAATTTCTTCCTTCCTTTTGGATATATTTTAACCCATCTTTTCTTTTGTTTTTCGAGTCGTCAAGAATTTGCCACTATCCATTACAGTGCGTGAAAACATATTTTCTTTCTAAATTACCAAATCTATAGTTATTTGTTATATATATCATCAAATTTTATATAAACCATCAAATTATATTAATGTATGCTATGGATTGAATTATATCAAACAATAGCAATAGAAATGTTATAACCAACTAGCTCGACCTAGTGGTTATCAACTCATGCCTCCTCAATAGAGGTTATGGGTGGTATAGTTTCCCCTCCGCTCCGCTATAGTGTATGGTTTCCTTGCTTTTATGATGTCGATCGGTTAAAAAAATGATGTTAGTCTCCTTTTATGATAAGAGGGTTTTGATTCAAATTTCATCGAACGTTAAATTTAGATACCTAAATGAAAAATGATGAGATGTACTACTTTTAAAAAAAAAAAAAATTAGCGATGAGAATTAGTATTATTACTAAATATTGTACAAAGATTGTATGAAAAATTTCAACTCGAAACTTCGTTCCTCGTAGAAGCTCGAGTCATAAACATCCAGGATCGGAGTATTATCAAACCATCTCGGTAAATTAAAAATGAGATGCACTTGGTGAAAGAAGATGAAACATCTATTTGAGGTCTTTATTTGAATTGAAATGGGAGAAAATATTGATTCATCTTTTTGGGCAAAACAATAGCTTAATATGGGATGAAGGATTTCTGTACGTAAGAGCCAATTAAAAAAAAAGCATATTCTTATACTGTATTATTTTAGATTAATATAGATAGTTACCTATAACTAATTAATTATACTGATCGAGGACACCTTTTATGTTACAAAAAAAAAAGAATTAATGAACAGATTCATTATAGTTTAATGCTATATATTAGTATTACCAAAAGTTCAGTCACAAAGATCGAACCTGCCAGGGTGTTATAAATAAAAGTTAAATTTCCATCTATAATTAAACATATACTATAATAAAAAATATAAATTACCCACAAGATCACCACTCACTAACTGACGATGAATATGAATAAATTAATTAAATAAATATATATTATATGTTACGTTCCAGCAAAGATGAACTGGAGATACAGATAGCTATTGCACTTTAAGGAACACATTGTAAATTATATATCAAATCAACTAAGAGATATCATACAGAAATACATAATTTATTTCTCAACAAAAGCAAACCATATTTTATTATTACAATCACAAAGCAAGTAAATATTATAAGGAGTTTATTATTTAATTCACATGAAGAGCATTATATATATATATTGCTCTTCTATTTATACCCAGCCACACCTCACAAACTTCTTCCTCCAACCAATCTTCAAGTTTTGATACATAATTACCTCAATGAAGAAGTGTTTTATTATTTGATTTCTTGACGATCTCAATAAGATGGTCTTAAATGAGACCAATTCCCAAAAGTAGCCTCATGACCTAATTGCACACCATTTGGCAACATATTTGTCGGAAAACCATATGCCGGCATATGTGATGAGCTCGCAGGTAGCTCATCACTCTGGTGGCGACCTCCACTAGATTCACTCCCCGCACTCCGCACAGGTGGGGAGCTAGGAGTGAATCTAGCGTGTTCACCACCAGTATCATCCAATTGGGAGTGGTTATTTGCCACCCCGGCCTCTTCAAAACCCTCAATAGGCAATCTCTCATAATTAGCACTCCCAAAAGTTGCAGCCATCACCATAACATCACCAGAAGCTATAAGTGATCCCATCACACTCCCTCCAACAACTTGACCTTGCCCACCAGCTAAGAACACGGTCAAACCCGTCGATTCGGGTTGACCGGAGCCAGGCAAGAAAGTGCCCTTCAAGTTCAAGATTTCAAACCTACCCTGGAGAAAAACAGCCCCAGAAGAACCATTTTGCCTTAGAGTAGCATTCATGACTGAACCACTCCCATCTAGTATACAAACCCCAAGCTGTCTCCTTCTTGAAAATTGAGCTATGCTTTGGATTACATCATTGCCTCCTGCAACCTCCAAAATATGGCTATGGAGGGCACTAGGGCTGTCCCTTGTCACCAAGATTGGTGGTTTTGGCTTGTTCTTGGCACCCGGGGGACGGCCTCGAGGCCTCCGGTGAGGGGTGGCTACTTCAACACCTCCTTCTTTAAGGTCATCATCTATATCATCACAATAATAATCCTCTACTAATCTTCCTCTTCCTCTTTTTGGACTATTGATGCTTTTCATCATGGATGTTTCTTCATGATGATGATGATGATTATTGTGTTTGCTCATCATTTCTATCTAATAGTTTTATATTTTAGTACTATAGTCTAAATTACAAGAGAGACAGGGGGGGGGGGTAAACAAATTTTGGAATAATTTTTTAATTTATACCCTAGATAGTAGTAGACAAAATTGGAGCAGGTAAGGTTGTCTATCACTTAATCATATGTCTCTAGAGTCAAGTTAACTTGTGGCCACCAAAATTGAAGAAACAAAAAGAAACCCTAAATAATTTATTATGTGAGAAATATATTTATATATGGCCTAATAAGCTCATATATATGAAGTTAAACTTCTTAATTGCTTGACTAGTTCTTGAATTTATTAAGAGATAAAGTCTCTCAAATAACACTAAAATAAAGGGGTTTTAATGGAAGTATTATATTAAGGGGGAGAGAGAGGAGGGAGGGAGGATGAGGATGAGTGTGAGATGTAAAGAAGAATAGAATTGCCTATAAATAATGTTTTCATTAGTTGTTTGCTTGTTGTATTAAATTGAAATAGAATGTGAAATGCATTAAGTAAAAACCCTATACAAATAGTGAAAAATGTGTATAATGTTAGGATTTCTTCAATTTCATTTCGATTTTAAGTTCACACCCAAAAAACACATTAATTATTGCCCTATAAATTATTTGCAAGCACTATTTTTAGACATAAAACACATGCAAGTATAAAATGGTACTTCATATAATACGGACCGTATAATTAAAGGTTTTGGAGTTATATAAAACTCCAAACTTTATTAAGATTTAAGCTAACATGGCCCCACGCCCACCACTCTCCACCACCGTAAAGGAGAAAAGGGATAAAGAAGCGATTGGACCTTTTTTAAGTTGCTAAATATGTATAGCAAATTAGCAATCATCCTGAAATGGAAATTGTTATAATTCGTAATTCGGTTTTTCTATAATGTTTCCTTGGGACACATGCATGCATGTTATAATGTTCACAAAAAAAATATTTGGTTAAAAAATTGCATTTAAAATTTTATATCAAAAAATTTATTAAATAGGTCCCTTATATATGACGATTTCATATGTTGAATTTCTATAGTAGATAATAATAATGCACTTGCCTTTGATGAACTCATATGAATTTAGTGGGTGATGGTGCCACGTTTCCATATTATGTCTTAATGTTGTTAACTATTGGACGGTTGAATGAATATTTAGAATAAAACAACATCATTCGTGTCTATTGGCACTAACTAGTGTAGGATCCTAGAGGAATAATACAAACAATCAAGGCCCACTTCACATGCATTCACGTGTCAAACTTAATTAATTAAGTCATTAATTATATCAAAATAATCATCAATGTTATTATGAGCTATCTCATCGTATGGCTCGATGACGAATCCTACCCTATATCATCATGATGTGCCTCAAAAAGTTAAGAGACTTGAGCTCGTATGTTTTCACTTCAATACATGATTTAGCCCCTTGCAACAATACTTGATTTACATCGTGTAAAGATGCTAGGTTACCAATACCTTATGAACATTATTCAATCAAGTTCCTTATCAACTCAATTATATATACCTTCTTAAGAGCTTATCATATCTATTGAGTCCATTGTTCTAATTGTAAAATTATGATATCAATTATTCGAGTTATGATTCTTCTTGGCATGAAATAAAAAAATAATGGTAAATATTAAAAGTATTTTAAAATTGCAATACTCTATTGAAGAGTAAGAACGCGAGTAAAATGGAAAGGCCAATCGAAATTCATAAACGTCATACATTATATTATTGAGAAATAAGCATCTAGAAATATTTTTAGTGAATGAGTATAATAACACCCCAGCCATAAACGTCTAAATCAAATGGGACAAATGGTCTCAATAATTAGTTTTGTGCTCAATAATCAAGGGTCCTTGTTGGCCAATAAGTCAAATTGATACTACCTTTCAAATTGTTCACCTTTGAGGTTCTATAATGAGTTGGTACATGCACTTCCATCTGCATTTGTTCTCGCCAACTTCTCAAACACTAGAAACCTAATACTACCTCCGCTTCTTTTTATTTGATTGTTTGGAGCTTTTTTCTTGTTTCAAAATATTTGATTGTTTACAATTTCAGTGCAACTTCTTACAATTTCAATGCACCTTTTTACAATTCCAATACACATTTTTACAATTTCAATGCACCTTTTTACAATCCCAATACACATTTTTACAATTTCAATGCACCTTTTTACAATCCCAATGTAATTTTTCACAATCTCTTAATAAAGTACTTTTTTCCCAAACAATCAAATAAAAAGAAACGGAGGAAGTATTAAGCTACTAATTTGTAATTACACATAGTGACATCGATCCTTTTTGTATAGGAATCCATTAACCATTATTCGATGTTGTTTTAGAAGTTTTTACGTTCACTCGTATCCTTACTTCACTAGTATATATTATGATTACTATTCACGATATATTGGCATTGACATTGACTCAAATATAATCAAAGTCTTTGTTCAATTTGTCCTAAGGGGCATCATCAAATGGTAAGGTGAGTAGACTCAACCCAATATTATGAGTAAATTTTTTGTAGAAATAATGTTTTGATGAAATATAACAATGATTGCTTATGATTTTGTATGAGATAGGTACTCTTCCTTGTAAATCGACTAGGAGCACATATATTAATTTATAACTAATCTGACTCATGACAATAAGTATTTCTTGTGATTAAGGGGGGAGGTTGGGCAACACTATACACATAAGAGAATAGTGGTTTATTATTTTCAAATAGTAATTTTTAGGACTGAAATTATTAGTTTGTCCCTCCCACTTAACCCTCTTAATTACTATACTTCTAAATTGAAAGATAAAATAGTTATTTGATAAATAACAACTCATTATTCTGGTGTGTATAACAGATGAGGGGGGAGATCGTAACTTCCTTTAAGTATTTATTCAATTTTGCAGAATCCTTACACACTTAACATAATCGGACACAGATGACTGCATCTGCATAACACATAAACAAAATCTTTAGAGAAAAATGAATTAATCAAATGCGATAACAGTATTATGGAAAGAAAAGGATATTCTAAACCTAAAATAATAAATGAAATTAGCAACAACCTATTTGTGAAAATATTGTTTTCCCCCAATATTGCAACTAATTGTTTGATTGTTCCATTTATTAGAAAAAGATATTTTCTGGGAGCGCTTATATGTGAGCTGATTTGGCTTAAAGGTTTATTGCAGTGTTTTTGTATTGATTCCCATTGTCCCATACTGGTGTACTGTGATAGTCAATCTGTTCTTCACCTTGCACATAATCCGATATTCCATGAGCGTATGAAGCATATTGAGATTATTTGTCATTTTCTTCGTGACGCCATTCAGTATGGTACTATTGTCGCCTCCCATGTATCTACCACGTCACAGCTAGCTGATTTTTTTACTAAACCCCTTGGAAAACAGCGATTTGAGTTTCTTTTACGCAAGTTGGACATTTGTGATCTACATGCTCCAACTTGAGGGAGGGTGTTAGACATATATATTGAGAAATTTGGCAAACTACCACTGTTCGAGGCCCCAATTAAATTAATACCATGGTTTCTTTTTTTATTGGAAACTACCATATTTTTTATGCGAAATGACTATTTTACCCTTAATGAAAATTGATAGCATTAAACTAAGTTTTTTGGATTCAAATGACTATTATAATCTAATATAATCTATTATATTATGTTATAATTTTGTGGTAGTATATATTTGCATTAAATTGATGTTACAAAGTTCAACCCAACAACCATTGATTTGATATAAAAATTGGATTAATATATTAAAATTGGTACAAAGCACAAAGAAATATTAATTTCTTTAGAGTATGGAACAAACAGATTTTACTAATACATTTGAAGAAAAAAAGGCCCATGAAAAAGAAAAAGAAAATAAAAAAGAACCATGGGAATACTAAGTTGCTCCAATAAAAAAAGGCTCATCTCCTGGACTCCATACAATCTGGTTGCATTATTTTTCTTCCTCCAATCATGCGTCAATGTCGATTGATGCTCTCCTCCATGGTCCTCTTCGTTTAGTAATGGACTGCTGCTATTTGCTTCGGATATATGATATCCCTAATTCCTCCAAACGATTCTTCCCCGACTTTCCATTCAACTTCAAGCCCATGTAAATCAGTTCTCAAGTCTTTTCATTGTACAGTTATATCAATTGTAACTACACATAAAGTACATATATATTATAAACTGTATATTCGATTATACTTCATTATACTTTATTAAACATTGTTAGAACCCTAAATTGTGCAACAAAAACTTAAGAAACGAGACTATAACAACAATGGACTATAAGAAACGAGACTATATCAACATAATACTTCATTATACTAAATTATACTTCATTATACTATAATAAACGAGACTATATCAACATAATACCCAAGATTCGAACTTTTATTCCAAAACAACATCAATTTTTGTTCAAAAAACCATATTAAAGTACCAAAAGAACAAACTTTACACATATATCTATAATTTTTAATGCAAATTTAGCCACATATCCATAAAAATCTTAGGAAAGATTCAAACTTTTTAGAAAAGATTCGATCTTTTTAGAAAAGATTCAAACTTTATAGAAAAAATTCAAACTTTTGTTTAAAAACATTCAAATAACAAAAATACAATACATATAAAGTACATATATACATAACTAATCAAAAAACGTGATTTTAAATCAACTACATTGAAAAACGTGATTTTGAGTCAACTAAATTGAAAAAGATTTAAACTTTTCTAAGAAAAACAACTTTAAATGACCAAAACATTTATAAAGAAAAGTGAAGATGACGATTCCGGTGAAGACGGTGGGTTGCGGGGCGGCGAGAAAGAGTGAGATGAAGGTTGAAGAGAGCGAGAGAGAATTTGACACGAAGAGAGGAAGACAGAGACTAGGTTGAAGAGAAAGAGTGAGATGAAGGTATTTATAATAGATTTAATGAGGGGCAATTTAGTTCTTTCACCCAAATTTTGTGGTAGTTTTCAATAAAAAAAGAAACCATGGTATTAATTTAATTGGGGCCTCAAACAGTGGTAGTTTATCAAATTTCTCCATATTATATATGATGATTAGGCATATATATAGTGTACTATAAATATATTACTAATATTAGCTTCAATATATATATATATCGTTACTAGTAATATCATATATATATACCGTGTAACTAGACTATTAATAATATATTATATATTATTAGGTTATACTAGACACTAGTATTAGTTTTATTAAATGGGCAAGCCCATTAGATTAATATCTTGTACAATTGTACTATATATATTGTAATCTTGTATTCAATAATATCAGGAAGGTGAATTACTTCTATAACCTTCACGTAAAGTTGGGATCTCAATGATTCTTTTCTTATCATTGATTCATAGTTGTGGCAAGCATAACTTTTTATTTCAAATTTTGAGATTTATATTTTACAATTAGCCTTCTTAATTTATGTTAGTCTTGTCAATCAGGTCAAGCAGTGGAACGTAGTATGATGGAAAATTTTGGTCAAAACACTCTTACCATATCACCAACTACCAACATGAAGACTGATGGCTCAGGGGCATGTTATAAAGTGGCCGGTACTAAGAATTGTTGGTGTCGCGATGATTGTACAATAGTGACTGATTCTTATTGTAATAAGACTAAAGAATTATGTGAAGAGGGTTGTCCTGATATCTAATAAAATATAGTTTGCTTTTGTTGAGAAATAAATTATGTATTTCTATATGATATCTCTTAGTTGATTTGATATATAATTTACAATATATAATTTATAATTCCCACGTGTAGATAAATATTTATATTTTAAATGTTATCGTGAAAAGTTAAAATATACAAATTCTTTAGCGATTGAGGAAATATCGAAATGGATTTTGTTAATACAAGTTTGTCTTAATAGAACAATTAACAATTAACAAGTAGCAAAAAAGAAGTGAAAAACATAAATAAAATAGGACAGTCAGTACTAAATAAATAATAATGACATAACCTATTTATAGACTGAACTGTTATACACACACCAAAACAGTATTTTGGGTGTGAAATTATATTTATGCCCCTATTTAGAAATGTAGTAATTGAGGAAGTTAATTCAAGGATAAAATAGTATTTGCACACCCTAAAAACACTATTGTGGTGTGTGTATAATTGATAAATTTATTCCTGAGATTTATTTTTTATATTTAAATTTGTGCCCCTAAAACCTCTCAAGAATCCCTCTTTATTCACTCGTCCTTCTTCCATCTTAAATATTTTTCAGTTTCTTGCAATATAATTATACCCCAAAATTCACTATAATCATTTTTTTCCTATTGCTTATAGAGGTTCGTGCTTTAATACTTCACTAGTCGATACAGTTGAATGTTTAAAAAGTTTGGTTTTTTAGTTGTTTTCTGATTGCTTTATTTATTTATTGGGTTCTGATTATTTTTTTGTTTACCTGTACTAATATGTTTCTATTGGGTTTTGACAATCTTATTTTATTGTATTATTAATGCCTGTTGTATTAGTTTCTCTGTTGATTAGTTTTGTGTTTTGTATTTTAGCATTGAGTATTATAAATAACGAATACATTATATTCGTAATTAATAATGTAATTGTTAGAGTATGTGTTAAAATAATTAAAAATTATTGCTCTAGCAAGAGATGAAAATAGGGGAATTTGTTTGATATTGTTATGTGGTGTTTTGGCGAATAATGGCTTTGTTTTGTATAAGGACGACGTGGACCTTTTCGTTACTGATTTTATCAAGATACCATAAAAATGTATAGATTAGATTTTTTGAACTGATCGGTAAATTTATAGAAATGGGTGTAGGAGGAGAGGTGGTTGTTGTGTGTATATAAATAGACGAAGTTGAGATTTAGGTGTGGGTATTGTCATTGTGGCAGGTGAAGGCAGAGGCAATGGCAGGGAGTCCAGTCGTGGAAGCTGGAGTTGGAGGGTCACTGGATTCCGCTCTAAATGGGCAGCAGCATTGCCAACCGAGCGAAGCCTTGGCTGAATGGAGGTGTTGCGAACAGGTGAAGAATGCGCCCCCTTCTACTTCACCGCCTTACTGGGATATCAATGACGACGATGATGATGGTATTACTTTAAAAAAAAATCTGTATTACTTTCTCCATTCGCTCCTGTCTCCAGTCTATCATCATATGATCGACTGAGACCATAAAGATAACAAAGCATACAAAGACTGATCTAAAGAGGAAAATCCTCCAAAATTGTATTTAATCTTTTTGAGTTGATGTTTTTATAGTTTAGTATGTTTAATCTTTTTCATTTGAAATTGACAATTCGAAGAAAGATAAAAACATGTACCTGTTACATGGCTGTTGTTAGGATATCAGCAGTGTTGATAAACTTTATGATAATCTCTTAGTGTACAAGGCTTTTTTGTCTCGTCAAACACCTATTTGTTAAGTACTCATTAATTGTTATTCATGTGTTAAGGTCCCAACCCTTGTGAACTGTATGGTAAATACACATGGACGATTAATGAGTTTTCACAAATCAAAAAGAGAGAACTTCGCAGCGATCAATTCAAGGCTGGCGGCTACGCTTGGTATGACTTGCTTATGTAAAAAGTAGCTTCTGAATTTGTAACTTTTTCAGTTTGCTTTTGTATCTATAAATGATGTGTAATGTGAACTGCCATTCATGGGATGTTGCTGCAGTACATAGTCATAGTCAAGTCACATGCTATAACAAATCAATTTACTTGTTACTGTCTTATATGAACTCTAGTTGCCATAAATGTGGAGTCTTTTTTAATAGCACGGTTTCAGCAGAGAACCCCTAGTTATCTGAATGTCTCCTTGTCTGAAGTTGCTGTGATTCTTTATTTTACCCTTTCTAAGGTAAGTGAAGAGATGACATGTGTACGTCAAATGGATACAGTGAGCCACTTAATACGGCATGATTTTATCCAGTTGCTGGGTACGGGGCCTCCAATTTCTTCATGTTAACCTCTCCATCTTGAGCTCCATACTAGCAACCACGTTTTTAAGCATTATACCTTCAGTTGTGCCCATTTCAGATTATGACAACAAGTTCTAATTTGTTTCAATAGAGGGTAGCCACCTCCCTTGTCAACATTCTTTACTGAATTTATTACTTTTCCTCATAGAATTGGTCTTCATTTTCCCTCTCCTATATGTTCTGCAATTTTTTTTTTTTTTTTCAGTTAATTTTTTATTGCGAAACAACTGTTTGATCCTGTTACAGCAGTAGAACAAAGCATTCCACCTCATTTTTTGTTACAATAATCAACCTGTTTCAGAAGTTTTGAGTTGTATATTTATTGTTCCAAAGATGCATAATATTTGGGGTACAATTTTTAATATCTTATCCAATCATTTTGCCAGGTACATTTTGATGTATCCTCAAGGTTGTGATGTCTGCAATCATCTCTCTCTCTTCCTTTGTGTGGCTGATCACGACAAACTTCTTCCAGGTATGTTTATTGTAGGATGTTTATCATGTTTTTACTTGAGCTTCAGCATGATATTGATGTGTGTATTATGTCTGAAAATTTTACCAGGATGGAGTCATTTTGCCCAATTCTCAATTTCTGTTCTAAACAAGGATATAAAAAAATCCAAACATTCTGGTAATCTAGTCTTATTAATTAATCGAGTTTTGCACTGAACTTTCTGTTTGTTCGTTTTTCCATGAGGTACATAACTTTTGAAATCTGCAGATACATTGCATCGCTTTTCGAAAAAAGAGCATGATTGGGGATGGAAGAAATTTATGGAGCTATCAAAAGTTAAAGATGGTTTTCTTGATGCTGACACATTGATTATTGATGCCCAAGTCCAAATTATCAGGTGTCCTATTTAATTTTTAACGTGCATGTGTTGTCATTTGATAGATATTGGTGTTATGAAAATCTACTACCTCTATGAACCAGTATTTAGCAGTTGCGCTGATGCATAAGGGTGGGTATAATTTAGTTACGTAGAATATGGCTGTGGAATACAGAGTGGTTTTGCATGGCCTATTATGTCCCTGCCTTCACCATTGAGTTATCAATGTTAACCAAGAAGCATTAATATCTGGAAGGGATGATGCCTCTTGGGCAATGACATATCCATTAAACCTCTGGACTACTCGTAACCAGACACTAAAACCATGCCTCCTCAGTTGCACAACCGAAAGATGTCAGTAACCAATGATGTACATTCATCGGTCCAGACTTTTTCCTGATAAAGAAGTGAGATAATCTTGAAATGTTTTATAGATGTTATACTTGAGAAAGATGGAGAGCAGATAGATTTTTTGCCTTCAAAATATTAGTGTTAATGTTACAAATGGGTGCCACATTTAAATATGCAATCTATTTGAATTGCAGATTGATCATATCTTGTGAAGTGGCACTGATTTCTATTTTTTGTTAGGGAGAGAGCAGACCGCCCTTTCCGTTGCCTTGACTGTCAGTATAGGAGAGAGCTAATCCGCGTATATTTTACAAATGTTGAACAAATTTGTCGCCGCTTTGTAGAAGACCGCCGGGCCAAGGTTGGGAAGTTGATTGAAGATAAAGCCAGATGGTCAAGGTAGACAATGTCTGTCATATTGCTAATATTCTGGACGGTTATTAACTGTGTAATTTAACATCCAAATTAAGCATCTTTAGAACCTTTGACATTGTTGTTTCTAGATGATGTTGCATCCAATGTTATCATGTGATTGCTTCTAATATCTATATGTGGCAATTGTTGAAGCATCATGTCTAATCTCATTCGGTCTTTTTTAAGGTCCTGTTACCTGACTTAATTTTCCATGTTTAAGTTGAAATATGGGAGTTGAAACTCATGTTTTTGTTGTTACCTTTAGTATAACTGATAATATCTTACTGTGTTTCAGCCTTTCTGATTTCTGGTTAGAGACGGACCCAACAGCCAAGAGTCGCATGAGTCGGGAGAAAACAGAATCTATACTGAAAGTTGTTGTGAAGCATTTCTTCATAGAAAAAGAAGTCACATCCACCCTTGTAATGGATTCTCTCTATAGTGGTTTGAAAGCTCTTGATGGCCAGACTATTAAGAATGACAAAAGAAAGCTTGATGATACTAAAGAAATACCTGCTCCAGTTATCACTGTGGATAATGATATGTTTGTCCTGGTAGATGATGTTTTACTATTACTTAAGAGGGTTGCTGTAGAACCATTGCCTCCAAAGGATGCAAAAGGTCCACAGAATCGCATAAAGGTGAGTCAGCATGTATTAAAATTGAAACTGAACTGCAAAGCAGCATTCACATGTTCGAATACCTCATTTCTAAGTTAGTGTTTATACTACTAAGAATGTAATGCAGTACTGTTATCTGATACGATTTCGGTTCTATTGTAACACATGTTTTAGGAGGAGGGGTCTTTTGGAGAAGATCTCACCAAATATTCAGTTGAACATGATGAAAGAAGCCTCACTGCATTAGGGCGTCGTACAATAGAGACATTTGTCCTTTTTCACATTTTCAGGTAGTACTTCTATTACACCGTACTTGCAAATGCTGCTCCAACTTTTTATTGTCCTTACCCTACCTTATACTTATTACTAGATGGTCTTCATAGAGAATTTTCCACTGATTCTTCCCTCATGCTTCTTGTTATTCATAGATTGTTTAGTATATGTAGACATATCTGTATTGAATCAAATTCTCATTTTCCAGCTGTAGAGTGTTGAAGTTGGTATACAAAAAGTATCCATAGGCGCTAGTATAGATACTTCTGTAGTAAATTGTGAAATCTAATTAGATGCGTTTTTAGTCTTACATTGTTAAAGAATGGCAGACTTGATTGATATAATTGGTCATAGCCCCTTACTCTTGTCAATGATTCATATACAAGTAATGCTTTTTGCTTGTATCCGTTGGTTCCAGCTAGGCTATTTTCAATGCCAATTGCATCAGCCATTTCTCCTTGGCATTATCATAGTAATAAATGTTTCCCTATAATCTTCCAATATTTTATAATATGTGCGCCACTTCTTCATCTGCAAAGCAGTAAAATTGAAGTTGCATATCAGGAAGCTGTTTCTTTAAAGAGGCAAGAAGAGCTTATCCGTGAAGAAGCGGCATCATTGATGGCTGCAAATGAACGAAAATCAAAGCGCAGTGTGGCTGATAAGGAAAAGAAATCAAAGAAAAAGCAGGTAAATGATTTGACTGTTAGCATTAATCTCGACACAGACAGATATATGGTGTTATCTCTATTTAGTGATCTTGTTGTCTATCTACATTTCTGGTTGTGGAAATTATGTGGAATAATGAGGGAAGATAGCAATTTATTTTGGAACTATGTTCGAAATTATGTGGAATAATGAGGGAAGATATCAATGAATGTATAGTTGTCACTAGTCCATTTAGTGGTATCATACATTGTCATATGTTTTCTTGTCCTCTTTGGCAGCTTGTATGTATATTTCCACAGTGTTCCTGAGTTCAGTTCAAGCAACTCCACTCAACTGTGCCCTACATAAACGTCTTTATAGAGGAACGGGTGTTAAGAATCATCCCTTTTGTTTCAGGGCAAGAACAAGCAGAATAATCGCAAAACAAAAGACAAAGGTAGGGTTGACAAGTCTAGTTTGACAGTGGAAGACAATATCGAACCTGCGAGCCCTATAAGTGAAAGAGAAGAATACTCCATTGAGAAAACTGTTGTGGTAAATGCAAAAGCTAGTGCAGCAAGAGATATTTCTGACTTATCTGATCCAATAGATAGTGTTTTCGAACTACTTCAGCCTGAGTCCGGTGACAGATATGCTACTGAGACATCAGAAGCGAATCCTCCAGTCGCATCCTCTATGAGTAGAGTAATTCTCTCTTCATGTTTGCAGAATAGATTAGGTGGCAAAACTCCTTCAGTGATGGATGATAGTTCTTCTACATGCTCAACAGATCCAATTCAGTCGGTCGTAATGAGTGGGTGTTCTAATGGGGAGCCTACAAGCCAGAAATCTGTAAGCAGGTATTTTCTTATCCTACTCGAAAAGACATGCACGTTTTTTTAGAATGACTGAATTTGTGAGCATCCTATATTTTAGAGGGCGGAAACAGCGAGGTAAGACAACTTCTGGGAAAGCTGATTTGGCCCGTAGCACACGTTGTGGATCTTCAGATAAAGGAAATGTAAGTCTATCCAAAAGTTGTAAGACGGTTGCATCTGGTTCTCAAGCTACTGAAAATATTGAGATCCTTGAGCTGCATCTAGTGAAGGTTATCTTCGTATACCTATATTTCTCTTTTATCCCTTCTCGATGTGCTAGGTCTACATATTAATATTTCATTAACGATTTTTTGCTCAACTTTGTTTCATTGCCTCGGGCAGCTCCAGATTATTATTTTTATTATTTTATTTCCCCATATTGTTTTCTCTACCTTTGCAAAGTTAATTATGGTTATTTGAAGAAAGGTAATATTGTGGAATGATGAACCGCTACATTCTTTAATTACAGGGTGAAGAGGATCAGCCGAAGTGTAATGCCAAAGTTGAGACTGTCACCGGAGTGCCCTCTCAGGAGAAAACTCTGTCCCCTTCTCCAAGAACTCCCTCCAAGGATCCAGAATCCACTGCACCGTTCATGCCAAAGAGAAATACCAGTATTGTCATTGACCCGATTCACGCTAGAAAACAAGTTTTAGAGAGCCTTAAACAAGATACTGATTCGACTCCACTGAAGAATTCCTCTGAGACTAATAACACAGTGAACAAAAGTGTGACCTTTAAGCCTCTAGAGAACCCCTCGGCTCTGCTGCTACAAGCTGCCGCAGAACCAACAACAGAAATGGCCCCTGCTGCACAAGTTCCTGCTACAACTCAGAAAAGGGAAAGCTCACAGTGCCCTGTCATGTCCAGGCCCATGAGTGTGCCTTTAGTGTCCGAACCCAAGTTAACTGCTCCTGTTGCATCAATGGTTCAGTCGATCCCGCTTCTTGCACGTTCAGCCAGTGCAGTTGGTAGATTAGGTTTGGAACCTTCTTCGACATCACAAAGCTGTAGTCCCCATTCCTATCGCAATGCTATTATGGGTAATCGTGGTGTTGGATTTACATTGGTTCATCCTGAATCCTTGTCCACAAGTTCAGCTGTGAGCTCATCTCTTTCATACTCTCAATTTCCTGCCCAAGCTCCAGCCTTTTCACCTGAGTGTTCCGGAAGGATGGGACTGAACACAAGACCATGCTTTTCCTTTGAAATGGTAAATGATGAATCATTGGGAACGATGACCCAACCGATGGATAACTGTAGTATGAATTCTGGCAGGAGCATACCATCTGATTATCATTCCCTATTCACCGACGTCCAGAACTTTGATAATCATCATAGTAATTCTGGTCATATCTTACCACCTGATCGCTCTTCACTACTCAGAGGGATTAGGAATGTTGATGTCTATAGTCCTGTGCGTTGCAGATCTCAAGATAACCTCCCGTCTGAATTTCCACCTTTCATGTCTTTCCATCAAAGTAATACTGCTATGGCTGATGAATTTCCTCACCTGGACATCATCAATGATCTGCTGAACGATGATATTGGAATAGATACAGGTACTAGTACAAGCTCAAGCTCGAACTTTCAGTGTGTCAGCAATGGGTCTCAACATCCGAACCGTCAGCTTAGCTACTCAGGCGACATCAGTCTGATAAACGACATTGGTCCTTCGGTGAGCTCTCACAGGTTTGTGCATACACAAAGTCATATGGGAGACGGCTATCCGCGTGAGTATGGCTTCTTAGGAGTCCCTTTTGATAGTGTCAAGGATAAGTTTCATAATTCAAAGTCAAATTCAAATTCGTGGCCTTATGAAAATGGTAGGATCAACTGATTGATCCCTGTACGAGAGAGGAAGACATTGGTCTAAAAATAGCTTTTACTATTGCATTTCCACTCCCTCTTGTTATGAAATTCTGTATGGTGGTGGATCGGTATGATTTCTCGGTTGCAATGCGAAACGATAGTGAATTGAAAAAAACTTTGAAGTCCTACGAAATATGAACACATTTATATCATTCGAACATTAAAATTTAACTTGGGAGAGAAAATTAAAATACCCTTAAATTCATTGAATCGTTGCTCTCATGATAGATGAGTTGACTACATACGACTTGATATTCTCACGTGAGAGAAGAGACTAGGAAACATTTTAAAAGAATACGAACTCTTTTGTAACGGGGGATCCACAGCCGTTAGCTGGTTAAACTAGTGATAATTGGGATGAAAATTACAAGAATCAACACCAGGAGTAGTATAATTCCAATACACATACATCTCCTGCTGCTCCTTTGATATACTTTTGCAGTCTGGAGATTTTTAGTGCCATCATTTATATAGTGTGCTGCATTAAACACATGGTGTTCAATGTCATCCATTTTCTCTCCCTGAGCTTCCACCATCACTGCCATGTCCATGAATATCTGATGCAGCTCGAGCAAGCTTTTTTCGATCGCTTTTGCTGCATCATGCCTATCTTGTATCTCCACCACTGTTTCCACCACTTTCTCCTTCCCGTGTTCCTGTTCACACAACCGAACATTCAACGAAAAATTCGGTACCAGTTTCAACCACTAGCGCTAGGAGGCTGACCGGGTTATTACTAGCAACTAGTCTCGGTTTGAGTCATTGCAATGACAAAGGCGGAATTTTTAATACAAAATTAAATTCAAAAATCTGAAATATATACCTGAATAGCTTTGGAGAGGAATTCTTCACCTCCATGACCATCATTACTTTCAATAATCTTGTCAAGAACATCATCAGCAGGATACTCTCCAGTAACAGTATAATACCTTCTCCCAATAGTTTCCTTATACTCATTCATCATCCTCTGTCTCAGCTCCTGAAACTCCATCATCAGATCCTTGAGCTTCTTCCTCAACCCATTAGTAACCGAGGACCGGGTTCTATCAACTGGGGTGCCTTCTTTACAGCCATACACCTCCCGGCTCATCGCGCTGTCCCTGTCCATCGCCTCTAATCGAGACTTTATAGCTCTAGCTTTCTTCAAGACAGTAACAATATCGGAATTGGTTTTGGTTTTCAAATCTTTCAGTGCTTCAGGCTTGAGCATCGCTTTGGCTTCTGTATTGAGTTCTTGAAGATGGATTAAGATGTCTCGGATTGAGTTCATCTCATTCTTGACATGTTCGGCTTCTTCTAAAAATGTGCTGAGGTTTTGGTCCATTGCAGACATGCCCATCTCGAGATCTTGACTCGATTTTAGATCTTTGATGGCCTCTTTCTTGAGATCAACATAGCTTTGAAACGATTTAGTCATCAAATTGTTCATTTTGATTAAGGAAATTGAAGTTGTGATGAAGAAAGAAGAGGTTTATAGTTTAAGAGATACTACCAAATTTGCAAGTTTATAAGAGCAGAGCCGGGGGGGGGGGGGGGGGGGGGGGGGGGAGGGGGGGGCAAATTTATTTAGGATATAGCCGTTGTAGATTTGCTCTCAACGGATACATTCTTACTAATGTACTACTTCTCCTTTTCGGCCCGACTCGTTTGTGGCTTTAAACATTTTGATTCGTTACTCGATTCAGTTTCTCGCTCGACTGAAATTCCATCTAGGTTCGAGAAATCGTAGTGCTCAATACCCGAAAAAGAGGGTTCTACAAGTATTCTCCACATGGAGTGACCTGAGAAATGCTCGACAACTGATCTTCACCATCGAGTATTCAGATACCTGCTCGAACAGTTGAACCTGCTCAATACCAGAAAAAAGAGGGTAATTACCCTTTTCTACGAGTATTCACCCCATCGAGTGACCTGAGAAATGCTCGACAACTGTTCTTCGCCATCGTGTATTCCGACACCTGCTTGAACAGCTGAAACTTGACTACTTGAGGACTGATGTTAAGGCTTCAACTAGAACATCAAAATCAGGCGCCATTGTAGACGCTATATCATTCACTTGCATCACAGAATCATTTCCATGTAAAAGATACATAGCATAACATTATTACTGGGTTATAGTTGTTAACATGGACCTATTCAACCAACAACACTATTGCTGAAAATATAAGCAAGTTCTATATAGTAGAGCACATCGAATTCAGTGAATCGAGTTTTTAAAACATAATGAAGCCTCGAACTATAAGGGGCAACTAAAGTACAAGGTGGTTGTCCTAGTTAAATCTGCTAATGTTTCTACAGATCATATGTTTAACCTCAAAATTCCAATGGAATAAACACTAATCCTTAGACCCCTTGGATTGCTGAAGTTGCGGATGACGAGTACTTGCGTTGCAACCAGATTCCCCGTCTTTCATTTCTCAGGGACAAGAACATCTCTCGCGCGCTGCTATTCTCCAACAAATCCAACGCAAAAAAGTAAAGGTTCTGATCAATTCCTTGCATCTCATCCAATACTCTTATGCACTTGCTTATTGAAAAACGATCCTCGTTCTTGGTGATAGCAGCTGCCCTCATCTTAGAAGCATTCGCTATTTGCAGCATAGCATCAACTATAGCGTCTCCTGTCGCCTTACGGCCTCTCTTGCGATTTCCCGCACTCTGAGTCGCAGACTGGCGCTTACTATTCCCGTCCACTGCATTCGTCTCCTCTAACGATCCCGACGAACCATCATCATCGACAAAGGCAGGATTAGTAGACATCATTCAAATCTCACCACCTATCTACAACTGATCTGATAACAAAAAATCTCATCAATTAGTCCAATCTTTTAATCAATTGTAATTGCAGAAATAAAATTAATGAGATACCATATCACATTTTGACCTTTAAATTGCCCTGAAATTAAATCCTATTTTTCCCTATTTTCAAACATTTAACAATTACTTAACAATATACCATCTACAGTAATAATTTAGTTGTTATATCACTATATTAATCCGATTTAATTAGTTTTAATTGAATAATACGATGTACATGAATTGTTAGCTAAATCGCGTTAAATTATACACTAGAACAATTAAAAATTAAGTAAATGGAAAATGAGACTGAGAATTAGTGATGATGATATTGATAATTAAATTGGAATAAAATGTGATAATTAACGCGATAACATATAAGTGAAACTGTGAAAGTGCAGTAAGAATTACCTGAGAAGAGGAGAGGAGAGGAGCTAAACAAGTCAACGGGAGAGGACGAAGAGGGTTTAAGAAGTTAACAAGTCCACGGTGTTACCACACCACTATAACCACCTACTATCCGACTCCTCTTTACCCTACATAAATCAAAATTTATCGAATATATTGAAACTTCTTAACGAAACATATAATTTGGATATACCAAAATATATTAATGTGGATATAATATGTGTTTGAGTTTAATCATCTAGATTGAAATTAGTTTATTGATATATTAAAATTATGTGAGATAAATTTGTAAAATTTTAGTATCATTTTTAAATATATAATTAAATTTTCAATACTACAACGACACCAATCTTATAAAAAAAGGAGCATATCTCGATTCTGCACGAGGAAAATTGCCTCTTTTTTTTATAAGAGGATTGTTTCCTTGGAATTTCGAACAATTCCAATGCAAGTTAGAACTTGAATTTTATGCAATTGGTTAAAACCTCTCGAGGCTAATAAAAGCTTGTAATAGTTAAATTAGAAAAGAGTTCAATGCGAAAATTGAAAAAAATTCGACTCGTTTAGGCAGTTCTATATACAAAGGTAAACTTAAAAAAGAAATGTTCAATTCACCTTTAACTGCCCAGGTGATTATTCCATATCTCTCCTCTCTCCCATGTCCTAACAACTCAACGAATATTCCCCAATTTCAATCAATTCCCCCTCTAAACACACACACTCACACACATATTTACAATATAATTATGAATATGATTAAATTTGAATATATGAATTTATAAATTTGTGGACAACAAATTGGGACATGGACAATAGGTGGGGAGAGATGATGGAGGTTGTGAATCAGCAAGCAGTGATGGAAACATTCGTCGACATTTTACTATGTTCGGTTCCGATTTGGTTAGCGGTCATGATCGGCTTATTGATCGGCTGGTCCTGGCGGCCGCGGTGGACCGGGCTGGTTTTTTTGGGGCTTTTCAAGTCCAAGAAATTCGGGCGGTTTGTTTTGACCGTTCCGCCTGGTTTGGGTGCTCGTAGGGTTTGGCTAGCGTTTACGGCCTTGTCGGTGGTGTCTGTTGGGAGGCGGCTGTGGAATCGGAATAAGGAGAGGAGGGAGGGGGTTGGGGAGGATTTGGGGGCGGGGGAGGGTGGGGGATTGGGGATGGGGATGTCGAGGATCGGCTCCACGCAGAGTTTTGCGAGTGATGGAAGCTGTGGTGAAACTAGGTAGTGTTTGTATTTTGATTAGTTGAGTTTTCGAATTTGTTGTATGATCTTTTGTGAATAATGTGTTTGGAAATGTAGTGATTTCGAGTAGTTCAGTGTTAACATGGTAACTTTGATTTGGATTGAGATGAATGTGTTGATTAAGACTAGAAAATTTGTTACTTTTCAATTAGGATTTTTTAATTTGTAGTAAATTTTGTGAATAATGTGGTAAAATATAGTGGTTTCGACTTAATATACTAATAACCTGGTAATTTTGATTTGGATTGAGTTTTGTGTGATTAAGGCGAGAAAGTTTATGAATTTTGATATAGGGATATTCCAAATTTTTTATAATTGAAAAAAGAGTCGCATATTATAGGGATAGAGGTAATATCATGGAAGTTGCAGTAGATATTCCAAAATTTTGGGACAAATGTCCCCCTATGGTCTGTGTTTTTATAGGTGTTCCATGGCCAATGTAGTTCATGTTAAATTATTGTATCGTTCTGATTTGATTGGATTGTTCATTGCATCCAATTTGATTGCATTAATCAATGCATCGTCGAATTTTTGTGGGATTATAAGTTCAGGATTGGTAGTAGTTCCAATTCCTAGGTAAATGTTTTGTAATATAGAAACTTTTGATTATGTTGAGGAGAGCGTTTGGGTATAGTAAAATCTGGGAGAGGTAGTACAGTAGTAGGTATGGCCATCTAGCTCAAAATAATAATTAAAAGAACAACTTTTGATTATATTTGTTTAGTAACCAGATAATCTCTATATGACCAAGTTTAACTAATCTTTTTCTACATAAATGCTCATTATGGTAAATTTTCAGTCATTTAAAGCTTTTAAAATAATAGTGATTGAAGTAGAATTAGATATAACTTGAGTTAGGCCTTTGACCTTTTACCCTCATGAGTCATAAACAATAAACTATTTTATCGTACTAACTTGCGCCTTGGTTATATAATTCGCATCTGGCTACTGTCTTTCAGCAGTACCATGGATCCAACTTCAGAAGCCCAAAAAGGTGAAGTTACAGAAAATGACCTGCAACACTTGCTGCTCCTTATGGAGGGCAAAGATGGGGAAATGGTGTGGCAAAGCATGATGGAGCGCTCCACTGCAAACATGTCTTACCAAGCCTGGCGCCATGAGACCGAGGTAATTTGAGCTTGTGATATTTATGTCCATATCCTGCACCAATCTTCACATGTTTAGACAACCTCCGCTCTTCCAATGGTTTAAGCCCAAACCATACGACACAACTTGGAAAATTGCTGATACCACATTACCACCCACCATTTACGAAATACAAAGAAAGCATTACTGGGCCTAAAAAGTGGTATTTCTCTATATAAAATTGCATGACAGATGAAGAGGGCTTAGGGAGTTCAGCTGAGTTGTGTGCATCAGTCTCAACTCCTATATATGAATCTGTTGCTGAATGTTGAAGTCTCTATTAATCAAGCTCCGTCGTTCTCTATAAGAAAAATAAGACCTGTAACAAGCACATTTTAACAGTTCCTGTTCTATACATATTGCATTTTCATGCGACTGGCCAACCTAAACTTTTTGACAAAAATGATTCCCAGTGGCCAACTTACTGTAACTGTTTTATGATACCCATATTTTAAACTTAAGTAAGAGTCCTACGGAAGATATAAAGTTCAAAGAATAGAAGATGGCAAAGGAGCGCAGAATGTTTGTCTGTGGGTGCTCCATTTAAGTGCAATATAGGTCTAGTACCCTTCTTAACCGACCAATCAGCACAGAATTTGCAGATTGGCTCAACTATCATGATTAGTCCTTCTCAATAAATGTGCCTTTACCATCTTCAACTTTTTGGTTCAAGTTTATTCTATCTTTCTTTTGGAGATGATGAACTCTTTTGCCTTGTGCATCTGTTTCTCAGTCGGGATTGATAGTTCTCCGTAGTAAAACGATATTTGAGGATGCCACTCCAGAGATAGTTAGAGATTTCTTTTGGGATGATGAATTCCGACCTAAGTGGGACAATATGCTTGCTCATGTCAAGATTCTAGAGGAATGCCTCGATACTGGGATGATGATTGTTCATTGGATAAAAAAGGTTTGTGTAGCATTAGAAACGCATACTTATCTTTTATTGTTCTCTGGCTCAACGAGATCTTATTAATTCTTGTTGCTTTCAGTTCCCATTTTTCTGTAGTGATCGGGAATATATTATTGGCAGACGAATCTGGGAATCTGGGAACAAAATGTACTGTGTCACTAAGGTAGTGTTTGTCAAGCTCATCTTTGATTGATCTGTCATTACTAGCTGTCAATTTTAAGCCCTTTTTCCTTGATGTTTGTTGAACTCCCAAATGTGTAGTACTTTAATATTATTCTGGCCTGTGCGCCACCTATTTGCAATTACAATTTCAGGGAGTACCGTATCCTGATCTGCCCAGGCGCAACAAACCTAGGCGTGTGGACATGTACTTTTCAAGCTGGGTTATTCGACCTGGTAAGCTAAAGCATTTGCAAAATTGTTGCTTTCTTCAGTCATATTGCAGGAACTAACTAGTTCTACATCGACAAAATTTATTTAGTGAAATCGCTGAAAGGAGACGGACAGTCACCGGCATGTGAAGTCACACTTATCCACTACGAAGACATGGGGATCCCTAAGGATGTGGCTAAATTGGGGGTTCGCCATGGAATGTGGGGTACTGTCAAGAAACTGCATGCTGGCTTCAGAACGTATCAGAATGCTAGGAACGCAGATGATACACCTTCCAGATGTGCATTAATGGCAAGAATCTCCACAAAAATATCAGCTGATGAAGGTGCTGAGATGGTAGAGCAAGTAGATACTGAAGAAGAGAGAGATCAACGGCTTAACGTTCAGATACAACATGATCAAGGTGTGATCGACTGGAAATGGCTTGTAGTCGGTGGAGTGGCTTTGGCCTGTGGTCTTCATTCTGGTGTTATAGGAAAGGCGTTGCTCGTCGGTGCAGGGCAGAGAGTTGCTAGGAGACGATAAAATTTGAAATTAATTACTTCGTCAAATTTATTAGTATACTAGCATTAAGCGTTTGTTGTATTTGTTGATGTGATTATACTTATTAATACGAGCTAAACCTTATGAGGCTTTTAATTGTTTGTGAAGCTTCGTATTTCTTCGCCTTCTAGACTGACTTTAGTTGTTTCCACGCTTCCTGAACAGATCATTTGCTAAATTATGTAATCTTTTTTTTTTATGATTAACGATGGGGCTGAGATGGTGAGTTTAAACTCACACCTTCTGTTTACTACTAATAATCTTTTCCATTAGTTATTCGGTTAACTCACTAAATTATGTAATTAGCATTCCAATGTTGAATGTCCATTGGCGTTGGGGGTTCATTAGATTTTTTCAATGTTTTTCTAATCTTAGTTATAAAGTGAATGTGTTATTTTTTCTTTTTCCTTTTGTAAATTAGTGATAAGGTGAGTTTTGAACCCATAACTTTTCAGTCAATAGCAAGAACATTTTCACTAGGCTATTTAATTACCAATGAAGTGAATGCATTATCTTAAGCTGAAAGTTTATTAATTTTAACAACTTGAAAAAAAAGGATAATCTTTTGTGATGGAGGACTCAAACTCATTATTCATAGAGTGTCTACTGGATAAACGGTCGACACTAGCTGAACAATCTGTGTACCATTAAGTTCAATAAGTATTTTAACCCGTTATGATCGCATATATCTATTTCTGTTAAGATGCACATCCCACATCGCAAGTCGATGTCCTCCCGAGTCAATATATAAGATCTTGGGCTACTCCCTCCATTGTCAATTGCTTTTAGAATGAAACCCCATAGACTCTTAACACTTTCATATCCCTTTGTTGTACATCTAGATTTAGAGTATAATAAATTCATGTGTTGAAGATACGGTGTCAATACATTATATACTTTCTCTAATCCAAAAAGAAAGACATTTTAGATATTTCAAGATTATTCTAAAAAAAAGTGATTTTTTTACATAAATAAAAGAAAAATATATCATTTCTTTCCTTAATATCCTTAGTTGCATTAAAAAAACTCAAATCAAAAGTAATTACATAATTAATGATTGACTAAAAAATATTTATGTAGCTAAATGAGGGTATAGAGATCATTGTAAAAATATTTTAATGTCTTCTTATTTTTATGTAAAAATTTTAAAAAGTCACTTTTATTGATTGGAGGTATTACAAAATTTGAATAATAAATTTAATTATTCACATATTTTTGTAGTAACATTTTGTAACTACCTCCAACCGCACAAACCATACACAATCTTTCCCTCCTTTTCCAAATCCAAATCAATGTCAACGCAACCAGCCGCCGCCTCCTCCATCCTCCGGCCATGGCGACAATTCATCGACCCCACCACATTAAGCCTCCCCATCTCCCTCTCCGATGCCACCGACCGCATCCTCCTCAACCTCCGCTTCTACACCCCAAACTACACCCTCATCACCCTCCTCCTCTTCCTCCTTCTTCTCATTCCTCACCCCCTCCTCCTCATATTCTTCCTCCTCCTCTCCCTGTCCTGGGCCCACCTATACATCCTCAGACCCGATCCCCTCGAGTTTCTTGGGTTCATTATTGATGAGAGATTAATATTGGGGGTTCTTGGGGGAGTGAGTGTGTTGGGGCTGTTTTGGGGGAGGGTGTGGGGTCGTCTCGTTGTCGCGGTGGCGATTGGAGCTGTGGCGAGTGTGTTTCATGGGGCGATTAAGGCGCCGGATGATGATATCGAGGGATCGCCCTACGGGGAGATGCTTTCGGATTTGGATGGTGGAAGAGGGGATTATGTTAGGGTTTGATTTGAATTGGGAAAGCTTAAAAATGTGAAATTTTGACTTGGGCATTTGTTAGTATATGATTTACCATTTTTTGTTGGATTGGTAATCACATTTGTATTGGGAAAGGTTAAAAATATGAATTTTGAGTTGGGTATTTGTTGTATTGGTAATTACATTTGAAATGGGATGAACAATTGATTGTATAAAGGTTGAAAAGGTGGAATTTTGACTTGAGTTGTTTAATTATTAGCATATGATTTACCATTTTTCTGTTGAATTAGTAATTACTTTGGAAAGTGAATGTTTATGATGAATTGTGACTACTGACTGACTACCTCTGTAAACTGTTTATAGCATAGAAAGATCTTGTCTTTACGTTTTGCTTTTCGTTTCGATACAATTTTTGAACTTGTTGATGTTACTGCAAAAACTATATCATGGCTGACTGACTTTCTAGTTGATATGAAATCGATGGATTTGTTTTAGACTAGTTGCCGTAAGCTAGAATCAAGATTTGATGTGTTTTTTGGGATGAACTTTGAGCTGTCCTTATTGTGATCGGATGATGCCTGTTGGCGCTAGTTTCGTTTCTAATTGATCACCTGCCGAGACTTGTGTAGCTTTCTTGCTCTCAGTATGAATGTAGAGAAATCTAAAATGACTTTCCCACGTTATCTCTTTATCGATGCCCTTCACTTAGTAGGCTGATCTCTAGTTAGCTCTTCCAGAGTAATATACGATTACTGTTTCGAGCTGGTTTACTTTTTTGATGTTGTTATGCAACCTTCTGACTTTATGCTTGGTATCTTTGCAATTATCTGCATTTCTGCAATTTTCTGCTTCAAAAGCTCCACTTCCCTTGCACGATCTTCGTTACATTTCGTAATTGCCTACAAAGCACAGACAATTTCATACAATCACGGCGAAGAATGTGGTTAATCATTGTATCTCTGTATGAAAATTGTGCAGACGTTCATACAGAGAGGTTCTCACGTTTCGAATAACATACAGATGGAAAGTAATTGAAGCTAACCTCAAGCTCCTGCTTGCTCAACACCTCTTTTCTAGCTTCCGATTTGGAGCTTCTTTGCACCTCGTATATAATAGCTGCTCCTGCAACCTATTTACCCTTCATACATTTGTGTCTAGAAACCTGATTTCGCCAAATCGACTAAAAGTAAACGGGTTGCACTGTCTTCAAATATAAGTGATGTATTTGAGTCGAAATTCGAAAGTGAACATATGTGGTAAAATTGAAAAAATGTAAATATCAATTATGTCCGATGCGTTTTGCCAAACAACTAATATGTGATGGAAGTGAGAAATAAGCAACATAAATAGAGTTTTTACACACATGCTTAAGGATTATCTTAGGCAAGGAGCTTAAATAATTTCTCATCATTAGATCGTCCGTTTAAATGACTTTTTAAATCTGACGTTCAAGATTAAATAGGGGCATTTCAGACATTTTGCATTTAAAAAAAGAAGAAGAATAAGCTCATAGTTCTAGTTTCATATGTTGCTTGCAAATTTGGTGGTGGCTATCACATTTTTTTCCCGTGATTTTGTATTGCAGTCAATTCATTTAAATTTATTTTTTCTGAACTTCTATCTTAATTTTTTCCATGTAATTGATTATTCTTTAAGTTTTTTTTTAAATTTCTTTCTTAAGTTTTGCCATGTCATTAATTATTCCATAGTTTGTTTTTTATTAACATTTTGTCTTGCATGCAAATTGGTAGGACATTGGACATTCTATCACATTATAATTCATTTCTGTTTTTTAATTAACAATAATTTTTTCAACCCCAAATAATTACTAAACCATAATGATTCGCAAGGATTAATAATTTGTATAACCATATAAAACAATCCATGACAAGTATTTTTCAGTCTTATATAATTACTATATCAATCATAATAAATTGATAATGAAAATATTCAATAACTCATATAACCAAAGAAAATGTCGATTTTTTCAATCCCAAATAATTATATAATCAAACCATAATACATTGATAATGGAAATTATTAAATAACTTATATAACCAAAGAAAATAATAATTGTAACTATTTTTTTAATCTCAAACTATTACTAAATCCGACTATAATGAATTGATAATGGCAAATGTTAATAACTTATATAACCAAAGCAAATACTAATTAAATTGTCAGGCTAATGGGCAAGTAACCCTAGCCCATAAGCCCGTAGTGTTAGGTTTAATGTTTACCTATAAATATAGGTATCTCTATAATGTATTCAGAACAACAACAACAATCATTCTCAATAAAATATCTCCCTCTATATTTCTACATGGTATCCGAGCCTATCGATTCTTGAGGCCTAAATACGAATTCCGCTTCCCTGCCGGTGGGTTTTCTATATATTTTTCATTAAATTTCGTGAAAGAAATATATTTTCTTATAAAATAAAGTCATATCTATAAATATATAGAGTATAGATACACCATCTCATATTTACTTAATATTGTTAAATAATGTAAAAGAAAATTAAATATTTATAGATTTTTTAACACAAAAGTTGACATTAACACCAAACTTAACACCATCTCATGTTCTTTGGGTTTCGTGTTTTTCATTGCTTTTTTGTTGATAATGACCTATTATTTTATATAATTTATCTAATCTTTAGGGGTAACAAAATGAAAAGCTATTATGCAGTACATTCATATTGATGTTACATGATTAATTTTATTAATAAAAACGAAATTTTACTTATAATACTCCATCCGTCCTTAAAAGATTGTCACATTTTAACTTTTGGCGGTCAACAAAAAATACGATTTAAAATATAAATATCTATTATTTAATATGTGACAATCTTTTAAGAACGGAGGGAGTATTAAATTAAGAGTTAAAAAAAGAACTGACCAAGTGAACCACCTTAGCCTCAGCCCGTGTTCTGAAAAAGTAGTGAGCAAATGGACTCGGCTCGGTAAGTCACCACCACAGCTCCTAAACTTAATTTTTCCAAAATGCAAATTAAGTTAATGGATAGAAACTTAATATTTAAATTTTAGATTATGTACAAACTGATTGTAGTGAGATATTAGTATATTTAACTAAAGTTTCATTTATGCAACTTTTTAAAAAAAAAAAGAATAAACCCATAGTTCCTGTTTCAGAGGTTGCTTGTTAATTTGGTGGACGTTAACACAGTTTTATGTGATTTTTTGCATTGCAATTAATTCATTCCTATTTTTTCTTGTGAAATAAATAATTAATAAAGAAAATGAGAAACATAAACAACTAATAAATAAAATACACGGCTAGTCAGGTTATAGTTGGGAATCATGGTAGGAAATATTAGCAAAATGGGCAAACAAATTAAAACTCAATGCTATTTTAAAACATATTGGTATTATAATAAAAGCAACTAATTAAATTAGATAATGAAGTTCACAAGAAAAAACTCAATGCTATTTTAAAACATATTGATATTATGTAATTAATTATTCCCTAGTTTGTTTTTAATTGACATTTTGTCCTGCATGCAAATTTGGTAGGACATTCTATCACATTTTTAATTCATTTTTAATTATCTGCAACCTTCTGACTTTATGCTTGGTATCTTTGCAATTATCTGCATTTCTGCAATTTTCTGCTTCAAAAGCTCCACTTCCCTTGCACGATCTTCGTTACATTTCGTGATTGCCTACAAAGCACAGACAATTTCATACAATCACGGCGAAGAATGTGGTTAATCATTGTATATCTGTATGAAAATTGTGCAGAAGTTCATACAGAGGTTCTCACGTTTCGAATAACATACAGATGGAAAATAATTGAAGCTAACCTCAAGCTCCTGCTTGCTCAACACCTCTTTTCTAGCTTCCGATTTGGAGCTTCTTTGCACCTCGTATATAATAGCTGCTCCTGCAACCTATTTACCCTTCATAGATTTGTGTCTAGAAACCTGATTTCGCCAAATCGACTAAAAGTAAACGGGTTGCATTGTCTTCAAATATAAGTGATGTATTTGAGTCGAAATTTGAAAGTGAACATATGTGGTAAAATTGAAAAAAAGTAAATATCAATTATGTCCGATGCGTTTTGCCAAACAACTATGAAGGGTAAATAGGTTGCAGGAGCAGCTATTATATACGAGGTGCAAAGAAGCTCCAAATCGGAAGCTAGAAAAGAGGTGTTGAGCAAGCAGGAGCTTGAGGTTAGCTTCAATTATTTTCCATCTGTATGTTATTCGAAACGTGAGAACCTCTCTGTATGAACTTCTGCACAATTTTCATACAGATATACAATGATTAACCACATTCTTCGCCGTGATTGTATGAAATTGTCTGTGCTTTGTAGACAATCACGAAATGTAACGAAGATCGTGCAAGGGAAGTGGAGCTTTTGAAGTAGAAAATTGCAGAAATGCAGATAATTGCAAAGATACCAAGCATAAAGTCAGAAGGTTGCAGATAATTAAAAATGAATTAAAAATGTGATAGAATGTCCTACCAAATTTGCATGCAGGACAAAATGTCAATTAAAAACAAACTAGGAATAATTAATTACATGATATCAATATGTTTTAAAATAGCATTGAGTTTTTTCTTGTGAACTTCATTATCTAATTTAATTAGTTGCTTTTATTATAATACCAATATGTTTTAAACTTTTAATTTGTTTGCCCATTTTGCTAATATTTCCTACCATGATTCCCAACTATAACCTGACTAGCCGTGTATTTTATTTATTAGTTGTTTATGTTTCTCATTTTCTTTATTAATTATTTATTTCACAAGAAAATATAGGAATGAATTAATTGCAATGCAAAAAATCACATAAAACTGTGTTAACGTCCACCAAATTAACAAGCAACCTCTGAAACAGGAACTATGGGTTTATTCTTTTTTTTTTTTAAAAGTTGCATAAATGAAACTTTAGTTAAATATACTAATATCTCACTACAATCAGTTTGTGCATAATCTAAAATTTAAATATTAAGTTTCTATCCATTAACTTAATTTGCATTTTGGAAAAATTAAGTTTAGGAGCTGTGGTGGTGACTTACCGAGCCGAGTCCATTTGCTCACTACTTTTTCAGAACACGGGCTGAGGCTAAGGTGGTTCACTTGGTCAGTTCTTTTTTTAACTCTTAATTTAATACTCCCTCCGTTCCTAAAAGATTGTCACATATTAAATAATAGATATTTATATTTTAAATCGTATTTTTTGTTGACCACCAAAAGTTAAAATGTGACAATCTTTTAAGGGCGGATGGAGTATTATAAGTAAAATTTCGTTTTTATTAATAAAATTAATCATGTAACATCAATATGAATGTACTGCATAATAGCTTTTCATTTTGTTACCCCAAAGATTAGATAAATTATATAAAATAATATGTAATTATCAACAAAAAAGCAATGAAAAACACGAAACCCAAAGAACATGAGATGGTGTTAAGTTTGGTGTTAATGTCAACTTTTGTGTTAAAAAATCTATAAATATTTAATTTTCTTTTACATTATTTAAAAATATTAAGTAAATATGAGATGGTGTATCTATACTCTATATATTTATAGATATGACTTTATTTTATAAGAAAATATATTTCTTTCACGAAATCTAATGAAAGATATATATAATATGTAAAATAGAAATTATTAGTATGACACAAGATTGATATAATACAAAAAAGGAAATAAATATGATCATTAAAAATTATTAATAATATAGCATAAGAACTATCGTCACAATAACTCCAAATAAAATTACTGAAAATTCATGATTAAACTTTTTATAATTTTTGCACCAAAAATCAACTTTTACGAATCATTTAAGGATAAAGGGAGTACATTATATTACGATTAGATCTCTGTAAGATTGTAATTAAATAACGATATAGCATCTCCAAAAGGTTGAAACCCAAACTATAAAAACATATCAAACTTACCTTTCACAACGATGGTTGAAGAATAAGTGGGGAGAGTGTTTGTAGTGTTGAAATTGAAATGTGGATGTATTTTAGTGTAGAATATAAATGGGGCCATAAAGTATAGTAATTAGATTGTCAATTAATTAACTTCTTTATTATACATTATTCATCATAAAACACTAGAAACGCTAGAAATATAGCACCAACACAGTCTAGTCAAATGTAGTCATCAATTAAGTTATTGTAATTAATAACTCTCTTTCCTCTTTTTGTTTTGTTAAACAAATACAAAATTCCGAATTAATCGAATAGCCTAGTGAAAAAAACTCGGCCCTGAGGACTGAGGAGCAATCTCCTTTAAATTCTCAACATTCAACCTCTTTTTCTTACAACACTTCTTCCTCATTTACCTTCCCATATGTTATATATAAGTTATAACCATCCAAACCCCAATCAAATAAATATTTTATCTTTCTTCTCTTATCTACTTATTATCACATTTTTCATCTCCAATACTTGATATAGTTTTGAATAAATGAAGAAATTAGAGAACTCGTTTATTTCTCTCAAGCTCAAGTATGTGAAACTTGGTTACAATTTTTTAATCAACCATGCCATCTTCACATTTCTAGTACCTCTATTGATTATTGTGTATGTTCATGCTAAGTCTTTCTCAAAGGATGAAATCGTCATCCTAACTGTTCCGACATATGTTATATCTTTGTCCGTCGATGATGTATTGCAAATATGCAACAACTTCACATTCAACCATGTCCTACTTCTAACATGTTTTGCTCTAATCATTCTCCTATGTACTCTCTATATTAAGACCAAGCCTAGGAAAATCTACTTGGTTGATTTTTCATGTTATAAGCCTGGTCCTAATTTTGCATGCCCAAAAGAACTTTTCATGCAAATATCCATAAATTCTGGGAGTTTTACACAAGAGAATTTGGGTTTCCAGAAGAAAATATGTGAGAGGTCAGGATTAGGTGAAAAGACATATTTATCAAAAGCTATAATTCAAATGCAAGCTAAGTCTTGCATAGCTGATGCAAGAAATGAAGCTGAAATGGTTATGTTTGGTGCAATTGATGAATTGTTAGCTAAAACAAATGTGAAGGTACATGATATTGGGATTCTTGTGGTGAATTGTAGCTTGTTTAATCCAACTCCTTCGCTTTCGGCCATGGTTGTGAATCATTACAAGCTTAGAGAGGATATTTTGAGCTATAATCTTGGTGGAATGGGATGTAGTGCTGGATTGATTTCGATTGATCTTGCCAAACATCTATTGCAGGTTGGTTCTTTTTTGCAATGCTGTTTATGTCCCAAATTTGTTTTGTTGTCGAATGTAGTAGTCGAAGATTTTATGTTTTCTCGCTCTTGGTTATAATGAAATTCATCAGAATGGCTCATTGGACTACAAACGCTATTATCATTTGTGAAGTAGTCAATAGCATTGGTACTTTCTTCTTTGGTCAATTCGGAAACAGTCTCCTTGTTATCAGACGGTAAGGTTTTTGTATTATCCGACCTCCTCCCCTTACCCTTCTAAGACGAGAGAGGGAGTATGTTGAATTTGTTTCAAATTTGTGTCATGCATGAGCATGGGCATGAGATTTTGGACAGAAACAGAAGCAAGATATCTTCTTAAAGTGGATTTGTATGATCTAATAAAGAATAGAACTTATTTAAACGTTTCTGATATTGTTGATGTAATAGGTCCAACCAAATTCATATGCTCTTGTAGTAAGCATGGAGAACATCACACTAAATTGGTACACAGGAAACAACAGATCAATGCTAGTCTCAAATTGCCTCTTCAGGATGGGTGGAGCCGCCATCCTCTTATCAAACAGATCGTCTGACCGCGGCCACTCGAAGTACCAACTCATCCATACAATGCGCACACACAAAGGAGCCGAAAACAGAAGCTATAGTTGTGTCTTTCAGGAAGAAGACGAAGCTGGAAAAGTCGGTGTTGCATTGTCGAAAGACTTGATGGCTGTTGCAGGGGAGGCCTTAAAAGCCAACATCACAACATTAGGACCATTAGTACTTCCAATGTCGGAACAGCTCCTTTTCTTTGTCACATTAGTTGCAAGAAAAGTATTCAACATCAAGATGAAGCCCTACATTCCTGATTTCAAGCTGTCTTTCGAGCATTTCTGCATCCACGCAGGAGGCAGAGCGGTGTTGGACGAAATCGAAAAGAATCTTCAACTTACAGAATGGCATATGGAACCATCAAGAATGAGTCTGTATAGATTTGGCAACACTTCAAGTAGCTCATTGTGGTATGAATTGGCTTATTGTGAAGCTAAGGGGAGGATTAAGGGGGGGCATAGGATTTGGCAGATTGCATTTGGTTCTGGTTTCAAATGTAACAGTGTAGTTTGGAAAGCTTTGAGGAATATTGATCAAGCTCAAGAGAAGAATCCATGGATGGATGAGATTCATGAGTTTCCTATCTAAGTAATTCCTATGTGTTGCTTCAACTATCGATGGTTAAGAAACTAATAAGGGATGATAATATATTAATATATACTTAATTATCTAATCTAAAAAGGAATAGATCGGCTTAAGGAGTATAGATATTATTAGAATCCACGTCTTAAGATCAGGTGTCGATGAACACATTGAACTATTGTTAAATATACTTGTACAATGTTATCATATTATTGAAACCCCATTTAATTTGTAAGGCAAATTACTCATATTGTTCATGTAGTGATTAAATATTGTGGATGTGTTTGGCATATTCATAACAGTTGTGTCATAAGAGCATAAGCAATGATGCCATGCAGATAGGGTTGCTTTATGCATGAGTATTGAGTAGACCTTTTAGGCTTTAATTGGATAATTTATATCTCTAATTTGCCATTTCATATTTGTTGCTATCTTTCCACGTTGAACTCCACATTATTTTCGTCACTACTTATTCGCCACATAGTTTGCATGAATTAAATGTTAAACAAGCATCCACGATATCACTTACATCACTACCTATCTTTTTTCTCATAATATTTAAGATAAATTATATTAATACGATTTTTCTATAATGTGTCATTATAACTCAGAACAAGATACTAATTGTATGATTGAATATTTACATTTGAAATGTTCGATTATATGCTAGATTTTTTTTGTCATTTTTAATTTTTAATTAACCTATGCTCTTATGACACAACTGTTATGAATATGCCAAACACATCCACAATATTTAATCACTACATGAACAATATGAGTAATTTGCCTTACAAATTAAATGGGGTTTCAATAATATGATAACATTGTACAAGTATATTTAACAATAGTTCAATGTGTTCATCGACACCTGATCTTAAGACGTGGATCCTAATAATATCTATACTCCTTAAGCCGATCTATTCCCTTTTAGATTAGATATTAAGTATATATCAATATATTATCATCCCTTAATTAGTTTCTTAACCATCAATAGTTGAAGCAACACATAGGAATTACTTAGATAGGAAACTCATGAATCTCATCCATCCATGGATTCTTCTCTTGAGCTGGATCAATATTCCTCAAAGCTTTCCAAACTACACTGTTACATTTGAAACCAGAACCAAATGCAATCTGCCAAATCCTATGCCCCCTTTTAATCCTCCCCTTAGCTTCACAATAAGCCAATTCATACCACAATGAGCTACTTGAAGTGTTGCCAAATCTATACAGACTCATTCTTGATGGTTCCATATGCCATTCTGTAAGTTGAAGATTCTTTTCGATTTCGTCCAACACCGCTCTGCCTCCTGCGTGGATGCAGAAATGCTCGAAAGCCAGCTTGAAATCAGGAATGTAGGGCTTCATCTTGATGTTGATTACTTTTCTTGAAACTAATGTGACAAAGAAAAGAAGCTGTTCCGACAATGGAAGTACTAATGGTCCTAATGTTGTGATGTTGGCTTTTAAGGCCTCCCCTGCAACAGCCATCAAGTCTTTCGACAATGCAACACCGACTTTTCCAGCTTCGTCTTCTTCCTGAAAGACACAACTATAGCTTCTGTTTTTGGCTCCTTTGTGGGTGCGCATTGTATGGATGAGTTGGTATTTCGAGTGGCTGCGGTCAGACGATCTGTTTGATAAGAGGATGGCGGCTCCACCCATCCTGAAGAGGCAATTTGAGACTAGCATTGATCTGTTATTGCCTGTGTACCAATTTAGTGTGATGTTCTCCATGCTTATTACAAGAGCATATGAATTTGGTCGGACCTATTACATCAACAATATCAGAAACGTTTAAATAAGTTCCATTCTTTATTAGATCATGCAAATCCACTTTAAGAAGATATCTTGCTTCTGTTTCTGTCCAAAATCTCATGCCCATGCTCATGCATGACACAAATTTGAAACAAATTCAACATACTCCCTCTCTCGTCTTAGAAGGGTAACGGGAGGAGGTCTGATAGTACGAAACCTTACCGTCTGATAACAAGGAGACTGTTTCCGAATTGACTCAAGAACAAAGTACCAATGCTATTGACTACTTCACAAAAGATAATAAGCATATGTAGTCCAATGAGCCATTTCTGATGAATTTCATTATAACCAAGAGCGTGAAAACATAAAATCTTCGACTATTACATTCGACGTCAAAACAAATGTGGGACATAAACAGCAATGGAAAAAAGAACCAACCTGCAAGAGATGTTTGGCAAGATCAATCGAAATCAAGCCAGCACTACATCCCATTCCACCAAGATTATAGCTCAAAACATCCTCTCTAAGCTTGTAATGATTCACAACCATGGCCGAAAGCGAAGGAGTTGGATTAAACAAGCTACAATTCACCACAAGAATCCCAATATCATGTACCTTCACATTTGTTTTAGCTAACAATTCATCAATTGCACCAAACATAACCATTTCAGCTTCATTTCTTGCATCAGCTATGCAAGACTTAGCTTGCATTTGAATTATAGCTTTTGATAAATATGTCTTTTCACCTAATCCAGACCTCTCACATATTTTCTTCTGAAAAGCCAAATTCTCTTGTGTAAAACTCCCAGAATTTATGGATATTTGCATGAAAAGTTCTTTTGGGCATGCAAAATTAGGACTAGCCTTATAACATGAAAAATTAACCAAGTAGATTTTCCTAGGCTTGGTCTTAATATAGAGAGTACATAGGAGAATTATTAGAGCAAAACATGTTAGAAGTAGGACATGGTTGAATGTGAACTTGTTGCATATTTGTAGTACATCATCGACGGACAAAGATATAACATATGTCGGAACAGTTAGGATGACGATTTCATCCTTTGAGAAAGACGTAGCATGAACATAAACAATAATCAATAGAGGTACTAGCAATGTGAAGATGGCATGGTTGATTATAAAATTGTAACCAAGTTTCACATACTTGAGCTTGAGTGAAATAAAAGAGTTCTCTAATTTCTTCATTTACTCAGGACTATATCAAGTCAAGTATTGGAGATGAAAAATGTGATAATAAGTAGATAAGAGAAGAAAGATAAATATTTATTTGATTGGGGTTTGGATGGTTATTGAAGGATTGTATAGATAAAAAGAGGTTGAATGTTGAGAATTTAAAGGAGATTGCTCCTCAGGGCTTTCGGACATGAGTAAGAGGCTTTTGCTACTACATAAGGCATTGCATGTAAAACTATTACCCCAAATATATACAAATTTTTTGTAGCGTTGAGGTGAATTTCGAACCCAAAGACTTTTGGTCACTAGCAAGAGCTTTTCTACTAGGCTATTCAATTAACTCAGGATTTTATATTTTTTTAACAAAACAAAAAGAGGAAAGAGAGTTATTAATTACAATAACTTAATTAATTACTACATTTGACTAGACTGTGTTGGTTCTATATTTCTAGCGTTTCTAGTGTTTTTATGGGGAATAATGTATAATAAAGAACTTGGTTGACCATCTAATTACTAGACTTTATGGCCCCATTTATATATTCTACACTAAAATACATCCACATTTCAATTTCAACACTACAAACACTCTCACCACTTATTCTTCAACCATCGTTCTGAAACGTAAGTTTAATATTTGCTTTGTTTCAATATGTTTGATTGTTTAGAAATTTTGTCATATTTCAAAATGTTTGATTGTTTATATTTTCAATGAATTTTTAAACTTATTTTCTCTTTTTTGTCCCTATAAAATACTTTTTATCCCCAATAAAGTAACACTTCAACACCTTTATTCGAAGACATATTAGTAATCACGCATCATTCCTTAATAAAATATTTTTTCCTCAAACAATCAAACATTAAAACGGAGGAGGGAGTATGTTTTTATAGTTTGGTTTTCAACCTTTCGGAGATGCTATATCGTTATTGAATTTACATTCTTACAGAGATCTAATTGTAATATAATTTACTTTCTTTATTCCTAAATGATTGGTACATTTTGATTTTTGGTGGTTAAATTTTAAAAAGTTTTATCATGAATTCTCATTAAACGAAAAGAAATAATATAGTCATATGAGATTTTGTTAGATTCGTCTCATTATATATTTTTGAGATATCAACTTCTTATAATTTTTCACATGTATAATAAGAAACTTTCACGTTTTAAATCATGTTTTGTTGACCATGAAAAGTCAAAATGTAACCATCATTTAGAGATGAAGGAAATATTGTTTATCATCACATCACTCTTGAATTGTGTCCCAACAAGATATCTATTATCTCATATTTTATATCTATATCTATTGTCTTTCTATATTTTAATGTAGAATACATATCTTTTTAAAGAATTTTTCCTTTTTTTTTATACCAAGCGATAAATCCTAACTCCCATGTATGATGTAACAAAGAACAATAGAAGTGACTTGTATTCAATATAATAGCCTCACCTATTTTAACAATTTTAATATTTAGTTTATTGTCATGATTTATCGCGTGATTTGATTAATATTGTTATGAAACGGTTTCGATTCACTGTCTAATTTGATTAGTTACTTTTATTATAATATCAATATGTTTTAAAATAGCATTGGGTTTTGTTTGCCCATTTTGCTAATAGCTATATCCTACCATATATGATTCCCAACTATATATAATCTGACTAGCCGTGTATTTTATTTATTAGTTGTTTACGTTTCTCATTTTCTTTATTAATTATGCCCACAAACACGCAAATTTACAAAACACAATGATACTCAAACTTAATTTTTTCTTTTTCATTTTAATACAGTGAAATTGCATCTTTTAATTATTTCTTTATTTGAGTTGTTGCATACATTCATTCGTAGGAAATCAGTTTTATTTTCATACAAAACTATTAAATATGATAATGTACAACAAAATTCGTAACCTTAAAATCACATAAATACAATTTGATTTAAAAAATCTGATATACGTCAATCAAAATAATATTATAACTGCTTCTTATTGCATTATCTTCACAATTTTATTTGATGTTTGGATAGCACTGTAGTGTTGTTTATCTGATTCATGAATTTGAGGGGGAAGATGATATGTATTATATGAGATTTTATTGTAAAAATGAAAAAATTGAGAGGATTTCTTTCTGATTCTGCAATAATTAATTGAGAAGCCAATTAAATTGGAGGTTTCCGTTATAACAAGAATATAACATGTATTTATCATTAGCATGTTATTATTATTTTTTTTTGCACATTTAGTTTACCATTTTAAGTATGATGCTTAACTAAAAGCTTAAGCACCTAACTCAATCTTACATAAACATCTAATAAAGAAAATTTAATGAGTAGTTTGTAAAAATGAATCAATGTATATATATATACAACGTAAAGTTTGTAAAAAAGAATCAATGAATATACACTTTCAGAAGGTATATCGTTGCAAATATAGATAGATACATAGATAATATTGATTTTTTTACAAATGTTAATTGATATACAATGATTCTTTTTTTTTACAAGTTAATATTCAATTAATTTTCTTTATTTGTTGTTTATGTGAGATTGAGTTTGGTGGAGGAAAAAAATAGCATGCTATAAATACATGTTGTATTTTTGCCCCATCATATTCCTCCTCAAATTCCTAAATTAGATAAATAACACTACAATGTATCCAGATATCAAAAACAATTGTAACGAAAATGAAAGAAGAAGCAGGTATAATATTATTTTGATTGACATATATTAGACTTCTTAAACTAAAATTGTATCTATGTGAGTTAAGGTTATGAATTTTGTTGTATCTTATTTAAATTTACTTCTCTATAAACATAAAACTGATTTCCTACTAATGGATGTGTGCAACAACATAAATAAAGAAATAATTAAAAGATGCAATTTCGGTGAATTAAAATGAAAATGTTAAGTTTGAGTGCTATTGTGTTTCGTAAATTTGTGAGTTTATGGGCATAATTATTTCTAATTTCCATAAAGTATTGGATTTGAAATCTATAAAATTGAAAACGATATTTATAATATAGAGCAACAATTTTTTTTTAATAATGTTGGTTTTCTTAAAAAATATTATTTCAGTCATGTTTTATATAAAATGATTGAAGATTATATTGATCAAATTTCATTACAACTTGCTATGCTCTAATCATTCTCCTATGTACTCTCTATATTAAGACCAAGCCTAGGAAAATCTACTTGGTTGATTTTTCATGTTATAGGCTGGTCCTAATTTTGCATGCCCAAAAGAACTTTTCATGCAAATATCCATAAATTCTGGGAGTTTTACACAAGAGAATTTGGCTTTCCAGAAGAAAATATGTGAGAGGTCAGGATTAGGTGAAAAGACATATTTATCAAAAGCTATAATTCAAATGCAAGCTAAGTCTTGCATAGCTGATGCAAGAAATGAAGCTGAAATGGTTATGTTTGGTGCAATTGATGAATTGTTAGCTAAAACAAATGTGAAGGTACATGATATTGGGATTCTTGTGGTGAATTGTAGCTTGTTTAATCCAACTCCTTCGCTTTCGGCCATGGTTGTGAATCATTACAAGCTTAGAGAGGATGTTTTGAGCTATAATCTTGGTGGAATGGGATGTAGTGCTGGCTTGATTTCGATTGATCTTGCCAAACATCTCTTGCAGGTTGGTTCTTTTTTCCATTGCTTTTTATGTCCCAAATTTGTTTTGTTGTCGAATGTAGTAGTCGAAGATTTTATGTTTTCTAGCTCTTGGTTATAATGAAATTCATCAGAATGGCTCATTGGACTACATATGCTTATTATCTTTTGTGAAGTAGTCAATAGCATTGGTACTTTCTTCTTTGGTCAATTCAAAAACAGTCTCCTTGTTATCACACGGTAAGGTTTCGTACTATCATACCTCCTCCCGTTACCCTTCTAAGACGAGAGAGGGAGTATGTTGAATTTGTTTCAAATTTGTGTCATGCATGAGCATGGGCATGAGATTTTGGACAGAAACAGAAGCAAGATATCTTTATAAAGTGGATTTGTATGATCTAATAAAGAATGGAACTTATTTAAACGTTTCTGATATTGTTGATGTAATAGGTCCAACCAAATTCATATGCTCTTGTAGTAAGCATGGAGAACATCACACTAAATTGGTACACAGGAAACAACAGATCAATGCTAGTCTCAAATTGCCTCTTCAGGATGGGTGGAGCCGCCATCCTCTTATCAAACAGATCATCGGACCGCGGCCACTCGAAATACCAACTCATCCATACAGTGCGCACACACAAAGGAGCCGAAAACAGAAGCTATAGTTGTGTCTTTCAGGAAGAAGACGAAGCTGGAAAAGTCGGTGTTGCATTGTCGAAAGACTTGATGGCTGTTGCAGGGGAGGCCTTAAAAGCCAACATCACAACATTAGGACCATTAGTACTTCCATTGTCGGAACAGCTCCTTTTCTTTGTCACATTAGTTTCAAGAAAAGTAATCAACATCAAGATGAAGCCCTACATTCCTGATTTCAAGCTGGCTTTCGAGCATTTCTGCATCCACGCAGGAGGCAGAGCGGTGTTGGACGAAATCGAAAAGAATCTTCAACTTACAGAATGGCATATGGAACCATCAAGAATGAGTCTGTATAGATTTGGCAACACTTCAAGTAGCTCATTGTGGTATGAATTGGCTTATTGTGAAGCTAAGGGGAGGATTAAGGGGGGGCATAGGATTTGGCAGATTGCATTTGGTTCTGGTTTCAAATGTAACAGTGTAGTTTGGAAAGCTTTGAGGAATATTGATCAAGCTCAAGAGAAGAATCCATGGATGGATGAGATTCATGAGTTTCCTATCTAAGTAATTCCTATGTGTTGCTTCAACTATCGATGGTTAAGAAACTAATAAGGGATGATAATATATTAATATATACTTAATTATCTAATCTAAATAGGACTAGATTGGCTTAAGGAGTAACGATATTGTTAGGATTCACGTCTTAAGATCAGGTGTCGATGAACACATTGAACTATTGTTAAATATACTTGTACAAACTTATCATATTATTAAAACCCCATTTGTAAGGCAAATTACTCATATTGTTCTTGTAGTGATTAAATATTGTGGATGTGTTTGGCAAGATTCCTCCATTTTATGACTTATGACTTAGATACTAGAAAAATATAGCATATAATCGAATATTCAATCATACAATTAGTATCTTGTTCTGAGTTATAATGACACATTATAGAAAAATCGTATTAATATAATTTATCTTAAATTAAATATTATGAGAAAAAAGATAGGTAGTGATGTAAGTGATATCGTGGATGCTTGTTTAACATTTGATTCATGCAAACTATGTGGCGAATCAGTAGTGACGAAAATAATGTGGAGTTAGACGTGGAAAGATAACAACAAATATGAAATGGCTAATTAGAGATATAAATTATCCGGTTAAAGCCTAAAAGGTCTACTCATGCATAAAGCAACCCTATCTGCATGGCATCATTGCTTATGTGTGACAATAATACATTACATATTTTAAGATTTACAATTAGTTTTGAGTTAATTGAATAGTTTAGTGGAAAAAGCTCTTGCTTGTGACCGGAACATCCTGGATTCGAAACTCACCTCATCGCTAATTTACAAAAAAAAAAAATATTTACAACTAGTTTTAAGACAAGAGGTTTGGCAAAACAATCAATTTATCAAGCTCAAATTTCATTTTTCATATTGACTCCAAGTCAAACTGGTGGAATTTGAAGTAAACTAATGAAGTATTGATAAATCAGACTAGTTTTCAAAAATAGAAAGCCATAGAGATCAATATATATTTCCTATTTATTAGCATAATTTATAACCGAAACAAATAAATCAACCTAGTGTAAATCGATTAATTTAGGTCGATACAATTTATACTTCCATAGTTATCACTTGACAAGCATATATTTTAGGTCAGACGAATATGCATAATCTATTAGACTTTTCGTGCTCAAATAAAAATATACTCCCTCCATCCCTTTATTTTAGAACCATTTTGACTTTTTGGGTCAAATTTCGAAAATTTTGACCGTAAATTTGTATTAACCGATAAGAAATAATATAGTTATATTGGATCTTGTTAGATTCCTCTCAATATATATTTTTGAAATATCAAGTTCTTATAATTTTTACACATGTAAAATTAAAAATATTTACGTTTTAAGTCGTGTCTCGGAGACCGTGAAAAAGTAAATGGTTCTTATAAAAAGGGATGGAGGGAGTATTAGAAAATCATAAATTTTTGTAAATTCTTATTTGTAATATCATTTCATACTCTTGTCGTTCATTTAAACCCATGGGCTAGGCCTTGGTATAATATTTAGATTCGCCGGGTCAAAATGTGACGAACCGAGCCGCCAATAAATGGGCCTCATGCTGGATTGCTGGGCAAAAGAGGTCAGGCAAGTCAAATGGGGGTTGCTACTTGCTTGATTCATTGAATATTAATATCGTTTTTTGACAAAATAATTCAACTTTTAATGTTCATAATCTTAACAGTGTAAATGTTTGGCATGTAATACCTAATGTTAGATTTTCTCAAAAGACATTCAAATTAGCGGTGAAAGTATAACATAATAATAGTATTACAAATAATAAATCTTCAACCAAATTTGACCTGGACCTTCTCTTTGAAAGTTTGAGTCATATGTCATGCCCGAACCATCTGTGAGATACCACTCTGTAATAGATATGGTGGATCATAAAAATATGAGTATGATGAACCCATCCCGTTTGGGTAGAAATCCGGGTCACAAACCTGTATAAATCCAGGGACAAGTTATATATTCCTAGAAACTACATACGAGGAGCTTTACAACGATATCAAGATCAAACCAATCAAATAAGTATTGAGGGAGATATGAGCTCCCGAATATGACGACTTGAGATGGTTAAACTAACCAAATGACATGAGGTAAAGGCCTAATTCTAGTTAGGTATTTATCCCACATTGCTAAGAGTATAAATGAGACCACCCTCTTTACCCTATAAAAGGGTCTCAATGGTCTTCAATCTAATTTCTTTTTTTACAAGTCTATCACACATTATACTAATGTTGAGTGTTGGAGTGTAATCGGAGGGTGTGCCCCTCTTTTGTTTTACATATTTTCTTTGGACCAAAAAATCCGAAAAAAGAAGTCTCGATTGGATAACTATTAGATTCAAGCTTCACCAATATAACTATTATTTTGAAAAATAATAATTGAGTTTTTATATGGAAAAATAAAGTGAATCGATTAAATGTCCTTGTCCTACAAGTAACATTTAATGCTAGTTTTACACCTAAGTAATCTGGACAATATAATAGAGAATCGCATCTGCCATACGGAGAGTCTACATACATATATTACTTGAAACTCATTATTTTCATTTATATTTAATTGTATATGTTAAAACAAATAGTGTATACAATTAAGAAGCAATCTCAAGCAGATCCGTGGAGGAAACAAATACAGTAGCGGCGTAGAGAGAAGAGGGGTAGGTGTGTGAATTGGGGCATGATTGTTTTCATCTTGATTGAATAATGGATTGGACTCCATTGATAGAACTCCAAAGATTCTGGAGATGAAATAAGATTAGATAAATGGAGAAAGAGGAGACTTTGAAATGAGTTTTCTTTCTTGTTGAATATATTTCTGTATGTGTAATTTACATGGGTGTAAACATATATAGTCTCAATGAGAACTTTCCAGAATGATGCTAGCTGACAAAAGGAATTAATGTCTACTCTACAAAATATCCTTCATAATCCAGCCAAGAATGCTTCAGCCATTTGGCTCTTTGTCTGCGACAGTGGTGGTACAATTTGGCTCTTTCTCTGCAGCTGGATTGGTACACTGGACAGTAGAGGTGGGATTGTGATGTTTATCCAATGCATTCAATACCCCCCCGCAAGCTGGAGGGTGAGTGATCATCCCTAGCTTGGAAAGTATCCGGTTGTGTTGAGATGACGGAAGAATCTTGGTGAGCACATCGGCTAGTTGATCAACTGTTGGCACATGTACTAAATTGAGCAGCCCTTCTAACACCTTCTCTCTTGTAAAATGGCAATCGATGTCGATGTGCTTCGTTCGTTCATGAAAAACCGGATTCTTTGCGATGTGAATCGCAGATGTGTTGTCACAATAGAGGGTGACTGGTTTCAAACTTGTGATACCCAATTCTGCAAGTAATCTCACAAGCCATGTGACTTCCGATGCTGCTTGAGCCATAGCTCGATACTCGGCTTCAGCCGAACTTCGGGACACTGTGGATTGCTTTTTGCTTTTCCATGATATGGGTGAATCTCCAAGTGTAATGACGTACCCTGTTACGGATCTTCGAGTGGTAGGGCATGCAGCCCAATCCGAATCACTAAAAGCTTTCAAATGTAACTCAGAGGCACCTTTGAGGACTATACCAAAATGGGGAGTATGATGTACATAGACCAGTAGGTGATGTAAGGCAGTTAAGTGTGAGCTGTGAGGAGCTTGTAGAAACTGACTGAGTGTTTGCACAGCGAAAGACAAATCAGGCCGAGTGTTGGTGAGAAAGTTGAGTTTGCCCACCATTGACCTATAATATGTAGGATCAACTAGCACATCTCCTTCATTGGTTCGAAGCTTAAGGTTGAGAGGTAGAGGGGTAACTGCAGATTTCTGAAGTGTGGCAAAATTCAGCCCGCTATCATGTAACAACTCTTTGGTATACTTCCTCTGTGTCATGGTAATCGAAGATTCAACTCTTGTTATCTCAAAACCCAAGAAATAGTGCAGATTCCCTAAATCTTTGATGCTAAATTGGGAGTGTAAATGATTCTTGAGGGACACTATGGATTGGAAATCTGATCCCGTGACTATAACATCATCGACATAGACGGCCAACACAACAACACCATTATCTCCAGACTTAATATATAGTGAATAATCGTTCTTTGATTGATAGAATCCTTGAGCTAGAAGTGATTGATTCAACTTGGCAAACCATTGTCGTGATGCTTGTTTGAGTCCGTAGAGAGATTTCTTCAATTTGCATACTTTCCCAGGAGGACTCACCACGCCTTCAGGTGGTTTCATGTATACATCCTCGTGCAATTCTCCGTGTAGGAAAGCGTTGTTCACATCCAACTGAAATAGAGACCAATTATTGTAGGCAGCAACACTAAGGAGGCATCTAATGGTGGACATCTTTACCACGGGAGAGAAAGTTTCGTGATAATCGATCCCATATTTCTGAGTGAACCCCTTTGCGACCAAACGTGCCTTGAACCTTTCCAATGTACCATCAGCCTTTAGTTTTACTTTGTATACCCACTTGCAAGATATCGCTCTCTTGTTCTTAGGCAAAACTGCGAATTCCCACGTCCCATTGGAGGTCAAAGCATCCAATTCTTTGTTCATGGCTGTGACCCACCTAGGATCCTTGGAAGCTTGATGATAATTATAAGGCTCATCATAATCATACACAAAAGAATTAGAAACAGGCAAGATTTGAGCAGCATAACAAATATAATCTTTGAGTTTATTAGGGGGATATGAAATTCTAGTGGACTTCCTGGGATAAGTGGTGTGTGAAGAGTGATCAACAACATCATTCGATGAATTAGAAACAGGGGAATCATCATTATCATGACTAGACTCAATCACGGACACATTATTGGAATCAGAGAGTTCATTAGAGGAGATAGAAGATACATAATCAAACATGTGTGCATAGTCATTATCATCTAAAATATTGGTTGTAGAGTTAATAGGGTAATAGATATGACTGGGGAACTCATCTACAAGTGATGGCAAAATGACTTCCGTAGGCAAATGGGAGTGAAGATATGGAAAACACTGCTCGTAAAATTGTACGTCTCTAGAGAAAATAACAACATTGTTAGTGAGGTCATATAACTTATACGCTTTCTTACCAAAAGGGTAGCCTATGAATATGCAAGGTAAGGCTCTAGCTGCGAACTTGGCACGATTTTGCTGAATAGTTGAAGCAAAACAAAGACAACCGAAAGCCTTTAAATGACCGTATGTGGGGGCAGTGTGAAAGAGCAGCTCATAGGGAGACTTATGTTGCAATGAGGGTAAGGGATACCTATTGATCAAGTACGTGGCAGTCAACAAGCAATCTCCCCAGAATTTAACGGGTAGATTGGCTTGGAACAATAAAGCTCTTGCGGTTTCGAGCAAATGCCTGTGTTTTCTTTCTACAACTCCATTTTGTTGTGGAGTGTAGACACAAGATGTTTGATGTAAGATCCCATTGACTTTATAAAATTCTTGTGCAAGGTTACCACAAAATTCCAAAGCATTATCCGACCTTATGGTCTTGATAGTGAGTTTAAAATGATTTGAGATAAAAGACACAAAAGAAGTTAATATGGAAAATGCATTTCCCTTCGTGGCAAGAAGATGTGTCCAAGTCATTTTACTAAAATCGTCCACGATAGTCAAAAAATATTTGTGTCCACCATATGTCTCATCTTTGTAAGGTCCCCAAGTATCCACGTGAATTAGATCAAAGGGTGTCTTAGAGTGAGTGATGCTATGAGGAAATTGTTTCCTAGCTTGTCTTGCTTTTGGGCAAATTTGGCATAAATACCCAAGGTTTTTAAAAGAAGAGCTACTTGGTTTAAAAATGTGTTTTAATTGATCAATAGGTAAATGTCCTAACCTACAATGCCATAAGAGAGTTTCATAGTTGGTCAAACTTTTGCCATTGAAATTGGATAAACCGTTTACAGTGGAAGCTAGACCTACACTTTTATTTGTTTGACAAGCATTGTCATAAACCAAAGGAAAATCAACACTACAACTTTCATGATCTTGGAGACGACTCTTATCCAGCACATAAAGATTCTTGTATCTTCTACCAACCACTAAAGGCACCTTCAGAGAAGGACCCTGAAGAAAACACATAGAGGAAGTGAAACATACATTAGCATTCATGCTGTGAGCAAGGCAAGAAATGGACATGAGATTATACTGAAATTTAGGGACATGTAACACATTATGTAATTGAATTTGGCTACTTAACATGATTGTACCAGTATGCAATATGGGGATTTTAGAACCATCAGGGATAGTGATAAACATCGGACACATAACAGGTTTGTAGGATGAAAATAGATGCAAGAAAGGAGTAATGTGGTCGGTAGCACCACTATCCAAAATCCATCGATGGGCCTTACCTTGAACTTCAGAGTTGACACAGTTACCTGCCAAGGGGTTGTGGGAATTCACAGAATTTGATTCAGCAACCGAGACCTTATCGAGCAATGCCACAAGCTTGTCGTACTGTTCTTGAGAAATGGACTTGTCTCCAGATTGCCCTGCGAACCTTTTAACGGGGGGAGAAGAGGAAGGGAATCCATGGAGTTTGAAGCATTTTTGCACGATGTGTCCAGGCATTTTACAATGCTCGCAAAAGGGTCTTCCTCTCCCCATAACTCCAGAATTGAACCCCCCTCTTCCAGTGTTTCCTCTTCCCCTTCCTTGAGGTGGTCCTTTGTTGGAAAACATGGCAGCCGAATCAGCGTTTATGTTGGTTGGATTGTACACTTCCCTTTGTTTTTCTTCTTGGAGCAGAATTTGTAGGACATCATTCAAAGATGGGAATGGTTTCATCATAAGAATATTGCCTCTAATGGCATTGTAGCAATCGTTGAGGCCCATTAGGAACTGCATGATTTGTTGATTAGACAAAAGAATGCGAAATTGGGCAGCTGAGCCGGCAATAGAATCCAACATCATTAGGTACTCTTCCCATAACTTTTGCATATGAGTGAAGTAGGCAGAAATACTCTTGTTTCCTTGAGAAGACAAGGCCAGCTCTCTTTGGATTTGGTAGACCCTAGCTTGGTTTGATTGGGAGTATCTCGCCTGGAGTTGAGACCAAATTTCAGCAGCTGTTTCACAGTAGATTATGCTTTCGCCTATCTCCTTGTCGACTGAGTGTAATATCCATGAGATGACCATTCCATTGCAACGGTCCCATTGGGCTGCCAAGATTGGATCTTCAGGTCGTACCATGTCTCCTGTAACAAAACCCAGCTTATTCTTGGCGAGAAGGGAGATTTCTACTGAGCGTCTCCAATGGTGATAGTTTTGAGGATTCAAGAGTCTGGTTGCTAATACATAATTTGGATGGTCTGAGTGGTGCAATTCCAGCTGACTTGCAGACTGGTTCGTGGATGAACCTCCGGAGCTTTGTAGCTGCGAGTTGGGTGTGAGATTTGCAGCAAGGTGAGTGTTCTCAGAATCATGAGAACGTGGCTCTGATACCATGTGAATTGGGGCATGATTGTTTTCATCTTGATTGAATAATGGATTGGACTCCATTGATAGAACTCCAAAGATTCTGGAGATGAAATAAGATTAGATAAATGGAGAAAGAGGAGACTTTGAAATGAGTTTTCTTTCTTGTTGAATATATTTCTGTATGTGTAATTTACATGGGTGTAAACATATATAGTCTCAATGAGAACTTTCCAGAATGATGCTAGCTGACAAAAGGAATTAATGTCTACTCTACAAAATATCCTTCATAATCCAGCCAAGAATGCTTCAGCCATTTGGCTCTTTGTCTGCGACAGTGGTGGTACAATTTGGCTCTTTCTCTGCAGCTGGATTGGTACACTGGACAGTAGAGGTGGGATTGTGATGTTTATCCAATGCATTCAATAAGGTGGTTGGTTGCTTTCCAAAAGATAACATCAATGTCAATTTTTTCCCCAATTCTTTTCTACTTTTCATATAATATTCAAGTCATTACTGACCTACATACCTCTAAATTCTAATATTGTCCTATAAAAAAAGCTCCTAGATGACTAATTGACCCCCTTCAATTTGTATAGATAAAGATGACACTATAAAGGGACACACTCACGACCTTTTATGGTTCGAGGCGATTCAATCAAATAATTTATTTTCATAAAAAAAAAAATTAAGTAGGTAATGTTAATACATAAATTAATATCTAATATTTCAATACATCTAAAATGTATTAAACATCCAACTATAAATTTATATCGAATTTAACCCTTGACTCATACGATAGTAGATACGGATGATACCACCACATCAAGTAAAAAGGACACGGGCTCCATATTTATTTACAAAAAACTCAACTCGTATTCTCGTCAATTGATATCTATTTGGGTTATGTATAAATACGTTATTAATATTTTTAACAGTCCTATAATTACATACCTTGTTAAAATATGTTAGACTAATATATGATTAGCCATAAATTAAACCCTCCTAATAAACTAGTACTTAGGCTAATAGCATAACAAACTACATTATATTTTGAATTTTGGTAGATGGAGTATCAAACATAGTCAAGTTATACAATTCAACATAGTCTAGCTATCAAATTATCTCATATCCGTTAGAACATGATTAGTCAACGAGCACATCTAATATCTTATTTAAAATCGTGAATAAAAATTGTAGAAGTAATAGAAATAATTAAAAACCAATAATCGTGTGGATACGGTCCTTTAAAAAAATCTATCGACAATGTATTTTGATATGATTGGGTATTTTATGATCGAACTTAACGTTTACAATCTCCAACACAAAACTGCCACGTGAAACGGCTCATCCAATACGCTTTTGTACATCATAAATACATGTTCCACTTCCAAAACTGTCCACCCAATCATGAAAAACAAAAGTTTGGAAAAGGACAAAAAGGGCAAATCAATTACTTTACCCATGTGGACCTAATCATTGAAAAAATGGTACCCATATCAATAATTGGTTTCAGGATTGTAAGTAGTTAACTGCATATAATTCCAAGGCCCTACTTTCCAAGGCCCCAACGAACCAGTGAATCTAAGGTTGGATATTCATTCCAACCAATGAATTCAAGGTTGGAATGAATATCCAACCTTAGATTCACTGGTTCGCTATATAATAATGAAAAATTGAATTGTTGTTTAGAACCGAACCAATGAATCTGAGGTTGAGTATTCATTCCAACCTTGAATTCATTGGTTGGAATGAATATCCAACCTTAGATTCACTGGTTCGTTGGACCTTGGAAAGTAGGGCCTTGGAATTAGTTTTTACCTTATATATTCCCTCAAATTTATTCATTTTCAATTTTTATATTGGTAAAATTAAACATCAACTGATGTCATGAATTATTGTACTACAGTCTACAAGACTGATCAATGTCTGAGAGAATAATCTGTTTCACAAGCTCAATAGTACAAAGACAAATCCATGGCTAAATCTGGTTGTAGATGTCCAGACTCGAATTCTACTCTTGCTTAAATCATATTTTTCATATACTGACTAATTTTTATAGTAATTCGATTGTAATTCTGATCTCTAATTTACAAGCAAAATAAAAAAATAAACATGAGATTACGTAAATTCGATATTTACCTAGTGCTCAATCCACGAATAAGGTTGAAGATTCGTCAAAGGAAAAGAAAAAAGAAGTGAACATACAAAAACACATAATCTACTTCATGTGTCTAATCAAGAAACATACTTTGAGCGTGTGCCCGATAATTGGGACTTGGAACAAAATTCACTAGCCATTTCTTATGATGGATTCGATAATATACAATAATTTCAGGTTTGTTATATTCTTCTATATTCTTCTCATTTTGTACATTACGAATATAGAGAATAATAAAAAGGTTACAAAAATAAAAACAAAAAACGAAAAAAAATAGAAACAAAAAATCCAAAATGCTAAGATTTCTCCTTGAGAAGAGTAGCTAATCCGGTAACAATCACCTTATCACTTCTCTCTCTCACAAGTGGTGGTTCCCATGGCACCTTCACCGAAAAGTCGAGCTTCTCCTCCTCGGTGGCAACTTCGTCCGAAGCCCCAATCGAGTTAATGACCTCATTCGGAGGCGTGATTCGGGTGAAACTACTTAGCCATTTGGACTTAATGTACTCTGCTTTGCGCCACGGAGCAATGTGCATTCCTTTCTTCTTCAAGCTAAGCCTAGCTGCTTCAGAAACAATCGAAACAATCTGCGACAAACGATCGCGCCTCCCAACAAAAATGAGCGGCAGAGATTGAAGTACTGCCTTGTAACTTGCCGTTGATCTAGCAATCTCAAACTCCGATCGGAAATCCACATCGATTATAATTCTCTCGTCTTCAATTATCACATCTATATATTCATACTCACCTAAACAGAGAAAAACTTCCTTAAGTAAATGGTATATTAAATAGACAGTAGTAGTCATTAAGTTTCTAATTAGTTACTATTAGTCCCTCCATCCCGAAAAAAATCGAATGTCAACATTAAGCTACATACTGTATATTTTTAACCAAATATTGCGACATATATCATTATACGTAGTTTAAAATGTAATCATTCAACCATTAAAATTTAAAATTGGACGATATTTTTTGTAATAAATCGAGTAGTATAGAAGGAAACTCACCAGCTGGAATGGTGGAAGATTTGTCCCATTTAGACTTGCAAATTGCAGCATCATAATTGAGAGATATTAGGCTCTGAGTCATAATTCTCCTCAAATCGTCTTTCCTTTTGCAACCTTTGTTTTTCTCAACGATTATTGAAGCGTCCGAAAGAAGATTTCTTTCTTCATTACTTCGGCAAGGGATCAAACTCTACAAAATCGAAGTCAATCATCAAAATTCATAACGAATTTGACCTTAATCGAGGCATTGTACATTTGTACACGTAACAAACTCACACATAATGTCACGCAGAATGTAACATATATTAATATACTTAATGTACCTTGAGTGTATCAGACTCCAACCCAAACTCGTCGTCGGAATTATCATTGTTGCTGACGTGGAAACAATTGCACCGATTCCGGCCACATTTAGCTGCCGACGTCATCCCCGGCGGCTTCTCATTGTTTTCTTCTATAAAGTTCCGGACCATCTTATCTAAACAAACCGAGCTCGGCTCGAACTCAGCAGCTTCGCCACCTCTGAACTCCCCGGCGCCACCACCATCTCCGACAAACTTCGTGGTGGTGGAAGATACACGCAGAAGAGGCCGATCGAAAAGCCGCTTCAGGCGTGACTTCACAACCGGCTTGGATGAAACAACCACTGCATCGATCGGCTGAATCTTCATCGGAAAAGGCATTTAACTCTTTTCTCTAAACACTACTATGTTAATTTATTAATCAATTTTTCTCCAATTGATTATTATGCAGCAAAGAACTAAAAAAACAATATTTGTTTTTGTCCAGTTGACTATTTTGCAGCAAATTACGATCTAACTACGAACAAACTAGGGTGATCGAACTAGGATTTTTACGAAAATTGAGAAAAATAATTAGTTAGAGTTAGTTGAACAATTATGGGTTTTCATGAAAAAGATGGCGGTGGTGAATTATGATTGAGAAGAGATTATCTGATAAAATGGCCGGAATAAACATTTTCCGGCTAGGAGGTTGATCGCCGGAGGTGATTATGAACGTTGTTTGGAATTTTTAGGTTATTTTTGTGGTGAGCTGAAGTAAGAAGGACGATGATGAAGTGGGTTTGATTGAAGCGGGTGGGGTTTGTTATATAGATAAGGTTGTGGCCTTGTGGGGTCACTGATTTGGACTTGTATTTTCCAACGTGGAATTTCACGTAACGTATATGATGTGTTTGTCGATTTTTTTTTTTTGTAAATTAAGGTGCGTTTCGAACCCACAACCTTCTGGTCACTAGTAAAAACCTTTTTCACTATGCTATTCAATTAACTGGATGTGTTTGTGGATTTGAGATTAATTGTAGTTTGTAGAAATTACTTCATAATGTCATCACTTTTAGTATTAAGGTTGATATTTATAGGTTGATAATTAATATTGTATTATTAAGAGAATGATTACAGTTTATCAATTTCTGAATTGTTTTATAACTTTGTTATTCCGTATATGATTATTTTTTATATTACGAGATTGCTTGTAATTTACTCTACGAATTGTTGTATAATTTTATTATATGATTATTTTTGAATCATCTTATAAATTTGTTTAAGGATTATTTTCGGTAAAAAATAGAGAAAATTGTCTTATGGTCCTAAAAAGTCGGTGAAAGTTCTCATTTGGTTCTCGAAAAATCAAAAATTGCAAATTAGAGTAAAAAACAATTGCAATTTAATCCAAAAATTGATGGATATGTTAAACTTAACAATAATTGTGCAATTGACTTCTACTTTCGGGGACAAAAATTTCGTTAAATTTTAACAATTTGGTCAATTTTTTAACTAACTTTCAAATTTTATCTAATTGCGAAGACTAATTTATAATTTTTGAATTTTTTAAGATTAAATGACAATCCCCACCACTACAATTTGGACAATTTAGTCCCTAAGGATAAGTCATTTTTGGTGTGGGGTCTTCTACTTGCTTGGCTTTCATGTCGACGAGGCATCAAATCATAGTCAATCATCATAAATTTTCCCCTTAATTATGAATCCCATCATTTAAAATAGTGTCGTACTCCATACTCATAGATGGAACAGACTTATTCAAGAAGCTGTCTCTCCTTGGGTACACTACTTATTTTTGTGATTGGAAAAAATATTCCACATTTTCACTTGTCTTTCTATAGATAGCATAAATTTGCCTACTCATTTCATCAATTGAATTGCGAAAGCCCTCGTTCGATTTAATGATATTTGCTAGCAATAACAAAATAACGACACTCAATCAGTATAAATTAATACGAAATCTGATCCAATTTCAATGTAGTACCTGCGAGTACATAAGAAATGACATTTCTTATTTTCGAGACGTAGATTCGAATTCGAAGTGGAAGAAGTTTGGAGAATTGATAGAGATTACCAAATAACCTCACATCACTATGTGTTTCACTGTATGAATATTCCATGTTCACTTTCTTTTTATCAAAAGCTTTAATGATAACTTTTCAGAAAAGATGATAAATTGATAAAAGTTGGAAACCTGAAGTGACAACTTTTTTCACAAAAGATGATTGATTGATAAAAGTTGGAAAAACTTGAATTTACTAGAATGATTGCTAGCGAGAAGGAATCAATAACTACACTCAACTAGTTAGCAAAGCACACAGCTTTGTTTTGATGCAAATATATGATGAAAATATTACTAGTAGAATATGCTTTCTTCTGGTATATCCAAGGCTTTCTGGAGCTCATAGTTTCATTGCACACATAAAACTCCCTCCCTTGTGTGCCTCGTTTCATGCCTCGACTGATTTGCATTGCGGAAAACATGGGTCGTTCATAAGTAACCACGCAATGCATGATGTAAGATCTTGTAACATACGAAGCATGAAATGAGGCGCAAAAGGATGCACATAATTCGCTAGCGACGGAAACAAGGAAAGAGCTCGCCACTACATTAATGTGAAATCTCAATCCATGAAAGAGGATATATTGGCAACATATCCCCTTCAGACAGGTGCCGAACTGATGGATATATAATGGCAAATATCCTGATGTTAAAGTTGAAAGAGAAGGACTTGATACATAACCTCTAATACACATTTTTAGCCGTTCAAGTAGTCGCTTAGTGATGATAGTTTATTATTTGGCTCGCGCCAAATCTGCCTGCATCATAATGTTATTTTACGGGACATTCACAACTTGAACTGATTGCAACATATCAGAAACAGCAATGACCAGGTCACCAGATTTGATCATTCCCCTGGCCTTGAGCAAAGAGAAAGTTTTGTTCAAATTGTTCTCCATATCATCAGTGAAGCTCAACCGGAAGGGTATTAGACCCCATTGAAGGTTCAGACGCCGACGTACAGAAATTGTGCTTGTAAAGGCAAATATTGGACAGTCTGGGCGACAACGAGATACCAGAGATGCCATGTGCCCAGTCTTAGTATAGACAAATATGGCATCCACCTCCAGATTGTTGGCTGCAAAGGACACGCAAATTAGCATCAGGTTCATAATACGAGAAGACAGAAATTAGGGTGGGGACGATATCTGTAACTCAGTAGCCATTACAATTTACACATGACGTATGAACACAGATTCAGAGGTCTTTTGCCATAGTTAGCTTTTGTCATAGTTAGCCATATGGCTTATTTCTTTCTCAAGGTAGCTAGGGTTGGAGTACTATTTACCGCTAATAACATAAAAGAAATGAAGCCTACTTCCACATTGAATAACTTCACTTTGATGTATCTTACCCATTTTAGCAGCTGAGTTGCATATCTCTTCCGATATACTGTCTGCATATGAAGATGCAATATTTGGGAGATCCAGTCCATCCCGGGCTTTTTGTTCTCTCCACCACCTTTCAATTCTCACGCTAACGCTCCTTAAAACACTCAATGCCTTCTCTGGATACTGCCCCATTGCAGACTCACCTGAAAGCATCAAGGCATCTGCCCGCTGCCTTACTGCTTCAGAAACATCAGCCACTTCAGCTCTAGTGGGTGTAGGGTATTCGATCATAGACTCAAGCAATTGGGAGGCAACTATGACAGGTGTATTTAACTGTCTGCACAGCTGCACAATCTTCTGCTGTACTGATGGGACTTGCTCTAATGGGATCTGAGCACCTAAGTCACCTCTTGCTACCATAATTCCATCTGACGCTAAAATGATTTCCTCTAGGTTCTGTAATGAGTCAATGCTCTCTATCTTTGCAATAACCGCAATGTCACTGCCGATTAACATAGATCAATGAATACAAATTGTGAAAGATTATTTTAAGTTATAACCAGATAGATAATCATATTATCAACTTGTAAATTTAAAGGAATAATTATTATTGGGTCAAAACATGATATAAGAGGATATAAACTAGATTAAGGGAAAAGAATGGAAGTCCAACTGAAAGGAAAAAAAGAAAAATACCAAAAAGAAGTATGAGTTTGATTTTGCAGATTTATTTCAAGGGTGTCAGAAAGTTACATAGATAGTTCTTTTAGAAACTCAAATGCTTACGCGTCACGTGCCCGTGCTTTTATGTAGCTCTTAAGATGGTTAATAACTTCAGCGGACTTGACAAATGATACAGCGATGAAGTCAACGCCCTCAGCGATACCAAAATCAATGTCTAACCAATCCTGCAGATACAGAGCATCGTCATTCTCTATCAAAAGGATAGAGAACAAAAAAAGATCTTATTTAAGTTGTACTTTGTGAGGTTACTTCCTCAAAAGATTGTTAAGGAATAACATAAGTTAGCACTTGAGTATCAGTGCCAGTACATAGGAGAAGTCATGCAATTTTTATATAATCTATGTTTTGAGAAACTGAGGAAATGACCTTGGAGGATATTGTCGGAAGCATCGCATTACGCTCTCTCACTAATTTCCCATCACGCCAGAATGTAAGGTTGGCCCTGGGTAACAGAAGCCCAGGATCTGTGCACTTGCACTTGACATCAGGACCAATAGTTTCAATCACCTCAAACCTCACCATTCCACCATCAACTAGAAGTTCATCTCCCACCTTCACATCTGTTTTAATAAATTATAAATTATTATATGCGCGCGATGACATTAGTGGTATCCAGTTACACGAAAATGAATACCCTTGAGAAAACTTGTATAATGAAATACAGGGGCAGCAAGAAGGCCCAACACCATTTACCCTCAAAGTCAATAACATGGTATTATCCAATATAAGATTTTTTTTACCTTCAGCAAACCCATCATAATTCACGCTAATGGTCCGTTCTGGCCGAGATGAATCGAAATTCCTAACAGTGAAAGTCCACACTTGCCCATCCTGCACGAAAAAGATGGTAATTATCAAGGTTTAGAAATTTCGTGCAAAACAAATGTGACATAATTTATAAGATAAATATTATTTCCTACTCCGTATTATTTATATCATGAATCAATTAGGACTCTACATGTTAAACATTGAATGCAAAACCAAAGCTGCCAAACAAGCCCGAAGGAGTGGAGACTTTGCCTAAAACTTGTTAGCGCCAATCCGGAGACACATTCCTGGAACAGAATGCAATCTGAGAGCTCATAGCCACTATATGACTCGCTTTATATGACTAACATTTTCTTCATCATGTAAACCATTGGATTCCAAGCCAATGAAGCCACAGCCCAACTAGTAAACATATCCCCTATAGTTGTGATTTGGAAAATCAACATAGTGCTAAATAAGCAGAGAGATTGTGCAACAATATTTCGATAGGTAAAAGTTCATAAATTACTAACGCGTTGGGATAATACTAGCCAGAAAAGGTCCAATCTTATATAAAATACTTATCTATATCCACCAGAAATTTCGTATTAACTGCTAGCACTACCCAAATTTACAACTGCCTTAAGGATTCATCTCTGTAACAAACCTGCCAACCATTTTCTTCCAGTAAATATACTTCAACTCAATTGGACATAATTGTAATGTATATCCAACTATCCAAGTAAATTCCATTTAATTAGCATCCAAAACTTCCAAGCATGTGAGCACATCATATCATCATCTACCAAGAAACAAACACTATTCGGCTAATAAATTCCAATATCAAACCCAGTTTGGAATCAAACAAAACTAAAAAAGATTCAATCTTTATAGACTATTACATACCTCAAAATTCTAAAATATTAATTCTGATATAGAGTATTAAACCAAACCGAGCCTTATCCCGTTAGGCGAGGTTGGCTATATGAATATGCCCTCTCCACATAAAGATCAAATATGTACATACCATTAAACCAAACCAAATCTTACTAACCCGGAGGACACCGACTTCCGATGTGGGAGGTGTATCTTAACACTTCCCCTCACGTGTAACCCAATCGTCGGCGGAATATTCCTCGCCGGTATTAATTGCCGGAAACAACATCGGCGGGTTACACGTGCCTCAATAACTCGGGCCTGGCTCTGATACCATGATAAGAGTCTATGGGGTTCCACTCTAAAACCAATTGGCAATAGAGGGAGTAGCCCAAGATCTTATATACTAACCCGGAGGACACCGACTTCCGATGTGGGAGGTGTATCTTAACACATACCGACCCTTATCCACTAGGTCATATTAGCTAGACAAATACTACCTCTATACCTAAAGATTATACATGTATAGAGCATTAAACCAAAGCAAGCCTTATCCACTTGGTGACTTCAACTATATGAATACGATGTCTCTACATAAAGATCGAATCTTTTTACATTATTATACCTCAGCTTTGGCAGAAGAAGTGCCACCAAGATCACCCATATGAATCTCACTCCCTTCAGTATCCATCATAATAGCAACAGCATAACCCTTGTCCTCATTCAACTCCCTAACCCTCTGAATAACCCCCTTATGCCACTCCCTAGTCCCATGGCACATATTAATCCTGCACACATTCATCCCCCCAACCGCCAACGCCTCCAGCTGCTCCGAACTGCAAGTAGCTGGCCCAATTGTGCACACAAGCTTAGTCCTACGTGTACTCCTGAACCCATTCTCCTTCAACTCAGCTTCTGTCACAGAATCTACCTCAATTGATGACGTGTCACCTGCTGGAACATTCTTGGACAAAACAGACAATTGCCCATTTTTAGCAATAGTTAATGGATCAAGATCGGGAGAAGAAGAACAGCATTTCAAGATTAATGGTGATGTGGACTTAAAGGGTTTAAGGATGAAGCCGAAATTGGACACAAGTGATGGTTTTGAGGTATTGAAGAAAGATGAATTTGGAGACAAAGTGGAGGAAGAGACAAAGAAGTTGAGAGCTTGAGATGAAGCCATTAGAGGAGTGAAAAAAACAATGTTTAAAGAGAATATTTGTTGAAATTCATGTGAAGAACAGTTTACTGAGGTTTCCAAATTAGTGCAGGCAGAAGAGGAAAGGGGTGGGGTGGGGTAGGGGGTAGGGGTGGGGTGGGTGGGGTAGGGGGGCGGTGACACCGAGGAATTGAAGTGAGTTAATGTTAGGTATTTCTCGATCAACAACTGCTAGTCTAAAATTTTAGGAACATTTTAGGAACATCATTACAAGATCATGTTGTTTGATGACTCAATCCACCTGTCATATTTGACTAAGTTTTCAAAATAAGCTTCAATTTTAATTTTGTTAAAAATAATTTGTCCTATAGTTATATTAATTGTTTGTTTGTTATTTATAATATTGTTATATCCATACTTTTATTACAGAAAAGGACTATAAAATACGTGTATTTTATTAGAATTCCGATGTACTTTAGTTTAATGAATATAAATAACCATGAAGTTAAATAAGTATTATTAAGAGTGGGTTCGAAACTCACCTCTTCGCTAATTTACAAAAAAAATAGTGGAAATTTAAAATGCATATAAGAGAAGGTGTGAGATCGTAAATTTCAACATAATATCAAAAGTGTATTACCTCGTAACTCAGACTATAACCTATGACTTAATAATCTGAATTATGTTTCCAGCTTTTACAAAAATATGTTGAATATAACTATTGAATATACATTACTCTAAAATAATTATTTTATACAGTATCAAATGAACCTAAGTTTGAACTGCTCTTAGTCTCTGAGTCTAAGGCCTCAGCCAAACCTGGGCCGTTAAAATGATTGGCAATAAAGCTCAAACAAATGAGCCAAGCCCACATCCACCAGTCCACAACCACATGGCTCAACACTAGAGTCCGAACTCCGAACGTCCACATAATATAGGAGTACTTATTTTTATACTTTGAAATTTTTATAATTACATTCCTCTTTTAAGTAGCATATTGATTTTTATATATATAAAAAAATCCAATTTGAATGTGTAATAGTAGGAAGTGCGTTAGGACACTATTACCTGAAGCATGATTATTAGACATTTCAAAAAACATGGTTAAAATTGTACACGTAAATTCTCCTTTATATATATCGTTCACGAAAAATATGATGCAATATAGGGAATTAGTGGTGTTCCATTTTGAGTATTAAGGTATTAAGTATGGGTACCACAAATTAGAGAGTCAAAGCAAAGCATTGGTCTCATACATGAAACATATGATGGTCCCAAGAAAGTGACCCTTACCATTTAGCAATCTCCAATAAAAATATAAAGCAAAAGTGTTAAGGAAGAAGATGTCTATCTCTTTGTCTCTTGATTCAATTATATTATGCAATTGAGCTTGAGAAAGCACTTTTGATGAAAAGGATATAACAGGCCTCTCTTCAGTCTTCACTACCATAAAGCTCAAATATATTAAAGCTTCTCTCAATCTCCCTCTCCTTTCATGCATCATTATCAATGTAGAATCAACCATCATCATGCATTATTATATCATACTCATTCAGCTTCATAATCTTTTCAATAATGCAATAATATTGTACCAAAAATGTTTGCATATATTAATTAGTTATCTATCATAAGAAAAGTTTGAGACCCTCAAACTAAGGGCCCTAATAGCTCCTTGCCTCGGGTATGATGTCAGAGGTTAGAGCGGGATGTGTCTCGCCTGATCAAGGGACTAGAGCTTGCCCGTTAACCACTTCGAAACACAAGGTTTTTAGTTCCCAGTGGGAATCGAACATGGGTTGCATGAAGAGACGAGACTGTTTTGCACTTTGTACTCTAACTCTTTACCAGTTGAGCTATGTTCGAGGGGCAATTAGTTATCTATCATGTATGATGTGTCAATACTATGTTTGCACTATGTGACATAATTGCACAAATGGTACATGACAAAGATTAAGATTTAGTACATAAAATTTGAGTTGATACATGGAAACCCTTAAAGTTATGTAAGTATCATATAAACACCCATAAACTTCGTGATCAATGACAAAGAGTACTAATTGAGCAAGCCATTATTATATATTTATCTTTATACTCCCTTCATTTCACTTTAATTATTAATTTCATGTTTTTCGAAACACAACTTCAATCATCAATTACTTTATATTTATACTATATAAAATTACAAAAAAAAGTAATATTATGAAAGTACTTTGAAAAACGAATTCAATTATATCAATTTTATATTTTTCTTACGAATGAATATAAAGTAATTTGTAATCAGACTTTGGCACGAATTTCCAAAATATCAATTAATAAAATGAAATGATTATTATGGCAGCTAACTAGCTCCCTAATTAATGAAAGCATTAATATAAAAGAGTTCTTAAAAATCAATCATATATTCAAATATAATCTAATTCAATATATGTTAATTATTGTTACACAAGTACACAACTGATATTGAACTCTATATAAAAAGGCATGGACCAGTTGATAGAGCATAGAGCAAAACAAGACATCAAAATGAGCTTTTTTTTCGATTAAGAAAATATCACAATCTTCTTTTTCCGGGACCAAAATTTTAGCAACATTTTTGAGGAAAAAAAGTGTAGGTTATGATTATGAATAAAGGGTACTCGTTTGATAAAGTGTCTGGACCCCTATTTTTCTTTAAGGTAAATTATGACTACTTCTCTTTACTCACTTTTTATGCCATTCTTCAATGTCTAACCACACATATCCATGCATTATAATTAAATTAATTTGCACTTGTTTTTTTCAGACAAAATCGTGGAAAATCAGGCTGCAACTTTGGATAAGATAAAGGGAAGAATCGTTTCTGGAACATAGATTATTTGGTTAAGAGATTGGTGATAAGTCTTATTTTTTTGTATGACGTGAGTTCGAATGTCATAACGAGAGGACGGAATCTCGTACTAGAATAATAAACAAGCATCCGAGCGAAGTCATCTGTTGATCCTCAGAAGCGCATCCTACAATTTATTACTTCGTATGAAGATCTAAGATAGGACGTGGCAGCTCTTTAGAATATCATCTTTTAAAGAGAATAAATTATTGATAATAGTAGTATTATATATTGGCATATAATTATGAACCATCATAGTTTGTACTGGTACAAATCACTACTAATTATGGAGCATCTTGTTACTTTTTGGAGGACTTAAAAGTTGCCATTTGGTTGCACACTTGCACTATGTGAATATTATGCTTGTTATACTGGTTTCGTGGTTGAGAGATATTTATCACAAGGCATTCATAAATTTCTAATAATCACCGATGTGATATAAAAGACAAAAATACTTAAAATTGAATTTAGAAAAAAAAAGGTTAATTAGATTCGATATCACGGATTCGAATTCATAAGTAGGAATCAATATTTTGTCAAACTGTTGTAAAAATTGCTTCTAATTTCATATATATCTCATTAATAATAGTCGTCTTTACTAGGATATAATTATATTTCTCCATTATCAGATCGTGTATAACTAAAAGGAAAAACGGAGAAATGTATTTCGTTAATTAAAAAATCTATACATTTTTACAAACTAAACTAGGTTCTAAAAAACTCATTAATTAGGTGATAAGTGGTGCACATACACTTACGAGATGAAGCATGCAGTTGGCTTTCGAATTAATAATGGTTAATCCTTACTTATATAATCTACAATAGTATAGCTACTATTGCATAATTATTCTCTATAGGTATTAGAGTTTAGATCCATATTGTCGATGACATTAATTAATCATGTAACTTGACTTATATGGCCACATAGAATATGCATCACATTATTATATAATTCTTTCATTCTTTTTTAATTTTAACTTTTTTATTTCTAAATAGTTATTTTTCTAATATAATTGATTTTATTTTTAATACACTCTCTAACAGCTTTGTTTTTTGTTAATCTATGTGTAAGTTACAAAATTGATAATTAAAAGAACGGAGAAAAAAATGTTATGACATATTGACACTTGGTAGGAGGACAGATTTAAGGAGTGCTTCGAATATTTGACGAGAACAATTTAGGTTTAAATTGGGATGAAAAAGCATTTATTCTGAATCCGTCCTTACTAAAAAAGAATTATGTTGTTAATCACCATTATCCCACTAATCACAAACCACTCTCACAATTAACAAATATCTCTTCCCTTCACTTCCCTGTAATTAGTTTATAAATATAAATAGTAAACTAATTGCCACTTTCCATAACAAACAAAAATTGCCCATCAATGCTTTGCAATTTCCATTTACTATGACTAATTAACTAGTAACTACTACATAATATTCAATCTTTTATGAACAAGTATCTCAATAAATACAAATGATAACCTCCAAAACTTACTGCATGGAAACAAAATTGACCCATAACTCTATTTATTTTACTCTTCTTCTTCTTCTCATTTTATCTCCTTTTCAAGTAAGAAAATTATAACTTATTAACCTCCTTAATCTAATGTATTTCCTCTTGATAAAAAATAATTTGATGTTAAATTTGCTTAAAAGAATATTGTACATAATAATTTGGTAGTATTTATTTTAAAAATTGAATATGTTTATTCTAAATAAAGTTGATATGTGGGGCGGAGTTAAATGAAGTCATTATTATTGCTCCCGACAAATTGATATTTTCCTCTTATTCTGGAACTCTGTTTGGCTCTGGAAAGTTGCCAAATGTGAAGAAAATGACTTCACCTCCCTATATATGTTTACAGTTAAACATAGTGAATTGATTAATATCTACTCCCTATTTACTTTATCGATTTTTATTCAAGGTGCCCTTAACCAATAAGTTAAAAGATTAAAATGGAAATTTACCGTAACATATGTAGTATATAAGGAAGCATGTATTTAAAAAATCTTTTCATCTCGAGTTTCAGATTTAATTTCAAATACTTTCCTTTATTAACATCTGAATTTGTGTCTCAAGGGCACATTATAGAAAAATTATTACTTTATTTATAGTTAATTGATTTAAAGCGAAATTTAAATTCTCGTCATGGTATCGTAAACGAACACAAATTGTGGAAATATCGACCATAAAAATAAATTTCACCCTATTTTGCCCCTACAAACATAATGACAAGTGATAAGTGATTAAGGGGCATCTATGAAATTGCGTCGAATCTAGCTATAATATGAAGTTAATATTTAATTAAAATAATAGTAATTACCGTTGATGTTCCTTTATAGATCTACTATCAATTTTATCTCTCAACTTATAATTCACCGAACTAAATAGTTTATGATAAAAATGAAAAAACTAATCTTCTTTATAAAAAAAAGATGACCCATCACGAAATGAGTTATACCTACCTCACATGCAAACACTATCTTATTGGTCTTGATTATGGAACCTATACTTGAAAAAGCTCCAACCATTATGCATACACTATACCACCCTATATATATTTCAGTCTGAATAATGATTGTTCATTTTTCATTGGACCCATTGCATTATCATTACAAGGAAAAATAACTAGGGTTTGTTACTTCTCACTTTCTCATCTCCTATGTATGATTTATGGTTCCAAACTAGACATGAGGATGGAGGGGTCCTCATTTCTACATGTTTGTAAATTTAAACCCCACTTTTTTACTCAGTATATATTTGACCATTACAGTACTATATATTTTAAACAATCATAGATCTTATATATAATTTCATTCCGAGTTCGAAGTTATTTAAAATCAATACTATACTGAAATATTATTTTTTTCTTATAAAACTACTATTACTAGATAACACCCCTCAATTTATAATTCGTTTAATCAAGAAATCTTTGACACATGATTCGATAAAAATCGAAAATACAAGAATGAGTTATTAGATTCAAAGATCTACAAGATTCGTACACGTGATCAAGAAAACCATCATAAAGCATAGTTGCATGCGTGTATAAAAGATCCATCATCATCATCATCATCATCTCTTTCATAATCACTTCACAACTGGACTGAACAGCCATAATACCCACCCACCCCACCCCCACCCCCTACCCCTGCCACTAAACACCACTTCATAAGTTCACCAAAATCCATATTTCTAAATAATTTGCACTCACATTTTTGCTCTCTTTGTAGTTGACTTCATTGCTTTAAAGTTGATTATCATTTGATTCTTGGGTAAGCTCTCAATTTCATGTCTTCTTTTTGTGTATCATTCATTTGAAACTAGATACTTAAAGTTCATATTACTGATTAGTAGGCCCTTTAATATTCATTTTTCACTCAATTATAATCCAGTTTATTTTGAATAAAAATTGAATCTTTAGGCCTTTTTAGCTTCACTCCTTCATACATTTGCGACCCATTTCATTTTTTCACGTTCTGCTGATATTTATAGAGTTTACAAGTCAAATGGGCAAAAGGGTTGTTGCTAATAGTTATTAGTTCGTACTAAAACCAATTGGTTATAGTAAAGCAGCTCGAATGTTTTTGACATATTGAATATGAAACTAAAACAAATTAGTGATATGGTAAACCACCTGGTATGTTTTCTTGGTCGATGGTTTTTATTTTTATTTGTTATGTTTATACCTTTTGATTAGTTTATGTTACTATACTTATGAGTTTGGCATTTTGTTGTTTTCTAGGTGTCTTTATTCTCTTTCTTGTAATAGTCCTTCACATTTTCATATGTTGTTTTGGCCAACTCTTCATAGCCATATATGCACAAACTCTGTCTTCATATAGCTGGAATTATTTCTGCATCAAAGAATTGGATTTTTCCTGAAGACAAATTGGAGAATGTTTTTGACCTATGGATATTTAACTATTCTATCAAAAATCATAGTCACAGATATGTACAACTGGGGTAATGTATGCTTGCATTAGTATACAAATTTCTTGAGAAATTTAGCAGATTAGCACTATTTGGAGGTCTTTTTTAATTTAGAGCACACACCTCTTTTTTTTGCAAAGCACTAGCACCTTCTCTCATAAAAAGACTATTTTGCCCTTAAATTAAATACAAACTACATCTATACCCTTTTTTTTCTCCTCAACCCTCCATCTTCTTCCCATCATCTTTTCTTTTTCTTTTTCTTCACCACCATAACCACCACCTTCACAAACTCATCACCACCAACAATCTCAATTTCGAAACCACCACCATTATTATATCTTTCTTCCGATATCTTCTTTTTCACAAACCCAACACCACCAACAACCTCACACCCACAAATTTCGAAACTCCACCCCCACCCCATCATAATTTCGGAACCTCACAAGATTTTGGGGGATAAACGCGACTTCACAGGGGTTTAGGGGGAGGGGCCGATTTCATAAGGGCTTGGGGGGAGGGGGGCGATTTCACAGCGGGTTTTGAGGGGGGGGGGTGACTTCAGCGGGTTTGGGGAGGGGGGAGGCGCGATTTGTTGTGGGTAGGGTGGTTATGGGTGGGGGTGGTTGGTGGTGATGTTGTTGGTGAGGTAGGTGGAGGTGGTGGAAATGATGTGATAGTTGGTGGGTTTGTGAAGAAGAAGAAGAAGAAGATGATAGTAGGTTTGTGAAGAAGGAGGAAGAAAAGTTTTCGAATTTGATATTGTTGGTGATGGTGAGCTTGTAAAGGTGGTGATGGTGGTGGTGGTTGGTAAAGAAAAAGTTTGGTGGTTGTGGAATGGTGAAGAAGAAGAAGATGTTGAAAAAGTTTGGTGGTGGTGGAATGGTGAAGAAGAAGATGTTGATTTATGAAGTAAGGGCAAAATAGTATTTTCATAAGGGATGGTGCTAGTGATTTGCAAAAAAGAAGTGTGGGTGCTCTAAGTTAAAAAAGACTTCTTAATAGTGCTAATCTGCCAAATTTCTCCAAATTTCTTTGTTGTCTTCTTCTTGATTTTTTGTATATTGGGTCTCCAACAGAAGCATGGAAGAGGATTTTTTTGCTGCTTGGTAGTATTTATCTCTTTTGTCCTTGTATGTATATTTAATTGTTTCCTCCTCACAAATTATTTCAGTTTGCAGTTCTTGTTTTCTCTGTACCTGTTTGGTAATGATCATATTTTACGCGTCTTCTTTCCGTGCCTCCTTATATGTCTGCTTCGGTATTTTCATGCGTCTTTTTTCGTGACTCATGTGGGCATTTGTTGATGTTGAGGCAAGTTAGTATTACAGATCTGAATGAGTAAATTTTATGAGTTTAGTTGTACTGTATTTTCGGTTTTGTTGGTGAAATGAAGGAAATGGTTATCTTTGTAAAGGAAGGGTAATGTTAGAAGTGTAGTTCTGTGTTTTTAATGTTGCACTCTTTTGCTTTTGCGTGTGAAATATTGAGACATGGGAAGAATCAATTATTTACTATATTTGTATGCTTTCTTGAATTTTGATTCACCTTTGGTGACACTTGTTTCTACTATTTGTTTCTGGATTTTCAGTACAACATGTCTTTGAAGCATTGAATGCAGATGAGTGAAAACAAGAAAAGAAGACTATTTTTGGAGTCTTTTGCTGGGTAAATAAAATCCATTTGGATAGTCTAGTTTGATTTTAAATTAGCATCTAAAAGCATAGTGGTGTCACCATGCCTATAAGGCAGAAAGAGAGCTTAGAGCAGCATATGGCAATTAAACCGAAGTTGCAAAATTCTATGGCTCCACATCAGAAGAACCCCGCAACAATTGTTAATGGGAAAAATCCATCAAACCAAGAATCTGCCAAGAATACCAAATTCCAGAACCAGAATTCACCCCCATCGAGACACCCGCGAAGGAGAAGGGGGAGGGGTGGTTGCAAGTCCGCTCAAAGTGATGCATTTATGTGGCCTGGTTTAAGACCTTGCACTGCAGCAAACAAGCCTGATCCGGTGGTTCTGCCAGAGGTAGTTGTTGAAGCTGGCATACGCAATGGCGTAGCTGATAAGGGGAGAAGCTTGAGCGACCTTAGTGTTGGTTTCCCTACTTCCAGAAAGTCCATGAACTTTGCGCAAAGGCCTGGTTTTGGTCAATTGGGTACCAAATGCATTGTGAAGGCCAATCACTTCTTGGCAGAGTTGCCAAACAAAGACTTACACCAGTATGATGTAAGCTATTCCTTTCATGAGAAATATATGTGAAACATTAATGTTTACTACGTCATGGCGTACAAGTATTACTGTTTTGCTGGCTATGGATGAGTAATAGCTTAAAGTGGCATTTGATATATTTACTACATTTTCTGTCAAAAACTATAGTTGGCTCCTGTTTCTACATTTCTTTAGTTTGGCCATAAATATTGTTCTTATTGCCTTCTATTCCTGTGCATTTCACCTTTGATTATGTTTTACCCTCTGCTTGGTTGCAGGTTACTATAACGCCTGAAGTAACATCAAAACCTGCTAACAGAGAAATAATTGCAGAACTAGTAAAACTCTACAGAGAGTCTGACCTGGGGATGAGGTTACCTGCTTATGATGGCAGGAGGAGTCTGTACACTGCTGGAGAGCTTCCCTTTTCCTGGAAGGAATTCGCCATTAAGCTTATAGACGAGGAGGATGGAATTAGTGGTCCTAAGTAAGATCACCTGGTTCCAATTAACTTTATTTGACTCCATGATTTGAGATATATGTATTAATTCAAACGAAGTTGCATTTTTTTTAATACAAGAGTGAAAAATAATTTTCCACCAAACTGTTATGGCTCTCTTCCACATTGTTGAGTATAGTTAATAAAACTAAAAAGAAAACAATATTTTAAGTATTCATCTGGAAACACCACCTTGTTGCACGGACAGTTAGTATAAGCATTCCTCAAGCATGCAGCAAGGTGGATGGCGGAGCCTGGCGCCTGTAAGTCTCCTCGGCAAATCTATGATGTGAATTGACTAACTGTTTGAGGGAATTTCAGGAGGCAGAGGGAATACAAAGTTGCAATCAAGTTTGTAGCACGAGCAAACTTACACCATTTGAGCCAATTTCTTTCGGGAAAGCGACCAGATGGTCCGAAAGAAGCTATAAAAGTCATAGACATTGTCTTAAGAGAAATGTCAGCACGAAGGTAAAGCGAAGTGCCTTAAGTTCCCCCAGATAAATTTTGGAAGGGACTAGTTAATAATTTATATATAAAATAATCTTTCTATTAACATTCTTCATGATTCTCAATTTTAAAGGTACTGTCAGGTTGGGAGGTCGTTTTTTTCGCCTGACATCCGGAGACCACAACGGCTTGGTGATGGTTTAGAGGCATGGTGTGGCTTTTACCAGAGTATAAGACCAACACAGATGGGCTTGTCACTTAATATTGGTAATTGCATCTTTGTTTCGGGTCATCTAATAACAGCTTTGTATGGTCTTGTAATATAGAAGTCAGATCCTTATGGATTAACCCCTAAAGTCCATGGGGCGGCGTGGATCGTATGGTAGTTATAATATTACCTCTGTCTTTTCGAAGTTGACTTCCTAATTACTTTTGAGTTACAGATATGGCTTCAGCTGCATTTATCGAAGCACTTCCAGTAATAGAATTTGTTGCCCAGTTTCTGGGAAAAGATGTCTTGTCAAGGCCATTGTCCGACACTAATCGCATAAAGGTTTGTTCTTAAGTAATTGTTTTCAATAGAGTGAACAAGTTTTTCTGTTTCTCACCTGGTTGAACTTATGTCTTCAAATTGTCAGATAAAAAAGGCTTTAAGAGGTATTAAAGTTGAAGTGACACATCGAGGTAGTGTCCGAAGAAAGTATCGAGTTTCTGGCTTGACATCTCAACCAACATGTGAATTAGTGTATGATATCTGAACTTTTTATATACTCGATAATAAATTATTTACCAAACTTTTATATACTTTGTAGTATGGTATAATAATCTTGCCCCCTTTCTTCAAGAACTGGTTTTTGAAGTGTTCACATTCATTTTTTTGTAGTCTTCTTCAATGACTTAATAACTGAATATTTCTTCCGTTTTCCTTGAACTTATTCAGACTTGTTTATTTTTTTATACCCCATAAAAAATTTGACCAGGTTCCCAGTTGACGACAAACTGACAATGAAGTCTGTTGTTGACTACTTTCAAGAGATGTATGGCTTCACAATTCAGTACACTCATCTTCCTTGCCTTCAAGTAGGAAACCAGAAGAAAGCGAGCTATTTACCAATGGAGGTAACAGTTGCCATTATCATCACTGTAGGCAACAAATGTAATGTTCGATCTAACATTTGTTTTTGGCAGGCCTGCAAGATCGTGGAGGGGCAAAGATACACAAAAAGGTTGAGCGAAAGGCAGATAACAGCTCTGTTGAAAATAACCTGCCAGCGACCCAGGGATCGAGAAAATGACATATTGCAGGTACTTCAATTTTTTCCTCGAAATTCTCACTGTTTGCTTTCTTTCACATTTCAACTTACCAGAGGAATAGATAAATGGAAGACCATTTCTGCATTAATCTGAACCATTGCAACCTAATGGATATGCTAGTATACAGGTTGTTGAATGGTGGCTGGTTTAAATGCCTCATGATAGTATGTAATTGAAATGTGATCAGGCAAAGCTGATGTTTAGGTGCGACTGTGTCGGTGAAATGAATTCTGATATTGATATTTTATGTCAAACAATTCAAGACATCATAAGTTTACCCAAACAGGAGCTTACAGTATCTTGGTCTTATTAGAATAGATATAGGCAAGAATCCCACTTAGTATATTATAATAGACGTAGGCAAGAATCCCACGTGGTATAACAGACCGGAGACTTACGTTAATTTGAATATTGTATATGATCATAGTCTGTGAAGTCAGAAAAGTTTACATATAGATATGAGTGACAGAGTGAGTAATGAAGTTTTCTTATTTTTTACTATTTTTGTTTTGCATTATCCAGTTCACTGATCTACATCCTTTTCTTGTGTCCTCGGTATAGACTGTTCAGCAAAATGCATATGATCAAGATCCATATGCTAAGGAGTTCGGAATTAACATCAATGAGAACCTGGCATGTGTGGAGGCCCGAGTACTTCCTGCTCCATGGGTATATAAATTCACTTTTCGAACGCTCTCCCTTTGGGGAAGTAATGTTCTTCTAACTTCAGCTCTCTTCATGTCTCACTGCCAGTTAAAATATCATGAGGGCGGGAAAGAAAAGGATTGTTTGCCACAAGTCGGACAATGGAATATGGTCAACAAGGTGGTGTCTTTACTTCTCCCCCCTTATGGCATTGACTATGCACAAAACCCAAATTATTCACTTATCTTCATCTTTCTTGAAAATATTTGTTCCTCCTCCTTCCATCAACCATGTCTAATAATATTGAACTTGCATATTATCTTTGAATTTGTTGATTTGAACTTTCTCACTCTTGTTATGCAGAAAATGATCAACGGAATGACTGTAAGCCACTGGGCCTGCATTAATTTTTCAAGGAACGTTCAAGAGAGTGTTGCTCGTGGTTTCTGTAATGAGCTAGCTCAAATGTGTCAAGTATCTGGCATGGTTTGTGATTCTCGTTATGTCCGGTTGTTATTGTATCTATAAATTGGACCAATTAACAATAAAATCTGTCACTTCTCAGGAATTTTATCCAGAACCTGTGATTCCAATTTATTCAGCCAGGCCAGACCAAGTTGAGAAGGCTTTAAAGCATGTATATCAATCATGTTCATTAAAACTGAAAGGAAAAGAGTTGGAGCTTTTGCTAGTTATTTTACCCGACAACAATGGGTCCTTGTATGGTATAATACATGCAACCTTAGATTTTCTGTTCCATCTTGATATAGCTGAAGAGTTACGTATTTTTCTTGTTAATCAATAATGTTGTAGGAGATATAAAACGCATATGTGAAACTGATCTTGGTCTAATATCTCAATGCTGCCTCACAAAGCATGTATTTAGAATCAACAAGCAATATCTTGCGAATGTGTCCTTGAAGATAAATGTTAAGGTATGACCACTCTTCTCTAATATGCACCATGATTTTATTCTAAATGGCATGTGAGCCTAGAATATGTGTTACATTAGCTTCGTCTTTTCTCACAACAAAACCTGCACAATCTCTATTTATAAAGTAATTATATCTTTCTTGGAGCAGATGGGTGGTAGGAATACAGTCCTTTCGGATGCTCTAAGCTGTAGAATCCCATTGGTTAGTGACATACCAACCATCATATTTGGAGCCGACGTCACCCATCCTGAGAATGGAGAAGAATCTAGTCCCTCTATTGCTGCTGTACGATTTCTCAACCGATCACTATTATTTTCTTCCTATTAGATGCTAATGACTTATATTAGCAATTTTGATTATAGGTAGTGGCATCTCAAGATTGGCCCGAGGTCACAAAATATGCAGGACTGGTTTGTGCACAAACTCATAGACAAGAACTCATTCAAGACCTGTATAAGACATGGCACGATCCTGTACGCGGAACTGTCAGTGGTGGCATGGTTAGGTATTAACCAATTATTCATCTCTAACATTTTTCTTATTGCCAATTTTTCCTTCCTTCGGTTACACATTACTTGTTTTATATCTTTTTCTTGAAAAGATTGAATGATTATGATAGTATCTCAGTTAATTTGATATTATGATTTCGAGTGTAGGGATCTTTTGATTTCTTTCAGAAAGGCAACTGGGGAAAAGCCTCAGAGGATTATCTTTTACAGGCATGCTCCTATACCATATGAAGTCCTCTCACTAGTATTCCACTTGTATTCGAGGTTTGCTTACAAATAACTTTGCAGGGATGGAGTAAGTGAAGGGCAATTTTATCAAGTCTTGCTCTTTGAGCTAGATGCAATAAGAAAGGTCGGATTCGTATTCCAGTTCCTCCATGGAAGCTTACTCATTTACTATGCAAAATTCCTCCATGAAAGCTTAGTGTGCGTGCTTTGCTTGTTGATTGACTGGTCACGTTATTTGCAGGCTTGTGCCTCCTTGGAGCCTAATTATCAGCCTCCAGTAACTTTTATTGTTGTTCAGAAACGCCATCACACTCGGCTGTTTGCTAATAACCACAAGGATCGAAGCAGCACTGACAAGAGTGGCAACATATTACCTGGTATACCATTTCACTCACAAATATTGTTTATCGTTGTAAATACAAGTAATTCTTTTGAATCATCACTGGCATTCTTATCATGCTTTATGGTGTGACAGGCACTGTGGTTGACACTAAAATATGTCATCCAACAGAATTTGACTTCTACCTCTGCAGCCATGCTGGTATTCAGGTAAAGTCGGGTTGCCTTTCTCTAAGCATAAAATTACATGTTCCCAGTAATGCCATCAGATGCTTTATTTCTCCATACCACAGAGATTGAGAAGGGAAAAGTGATTTTATTAATTGATCTTTCATCGTTGCAGGATATTTTACATCAATGCCATCATGCCAAAATTAGCTTTATTTTTTACCCTTCGTGCTCTTATACAAGTATCCTTAATGTTTACTGATATATTGCACCTCTTTTTCCAACTATTGCAGGGAACAAGTCGACCTGCTCACTATCATGTTCTGTGGGATGAAAACAATTTTACAGCAGATGGAATCCAATCGTTGACTAATAACCTCTGCTATACATATGCAAGGTGCACACGTTCTGTCTCCGTTGGTATGCTACCCTCCTCACTACACATTCTAGCATACATTTGCATGAGCACTCCCCAAGTTCCTCGCCAATATGATTAGATTACCAGGCCTTTACATCGTACTGGCATGGCCTTCTATCATTTAAGTTTCTTTTTCACTTTTTCCATTAATGATGAACCAAGAGCAGATATCATCTTAAATGCTTTACTAACATCAAGTTTCAATAACCTCGCGATATGAGTTGGGTTGATCATACTTTTACTAAGATGGTTTCTGCATTTAACAGTTCCACCAGCCTATTACGCCCACTTAGCTGCCTTCCGTGCTAGATTCTACATGGAACCAGATATGCAAGAGAGCGGGAAGAGCACACGAGCGACGGTTGATTCTGGAGTGCGGCAGTTGCCCGCCCTCAAGGAAAATGTGAAGAGGGTTATGTTTTACTGTTAAGAAGCACTGGTGTAGGAGAGATGAGATAACGTGCGGGTGATGGCAGTGTTGATATATGAAGGAGAAAGGGCTGTAATTTTAGAACAATAGCTTTAGTTTGCTTGGAGCTTAGAACCAGTTACTGTGTTTACTTCTTTTACCTTCAGGATAAGTTAATAGTTTGTGTAAATGTATCCGAACAAATTATGAAGTCCAGTTAGCAACATATGAAGTCTTGATCATACAGTAGTTTTATTAATATATCGAAATGACACAAGTACAAGTCAACCTTGGAAAAACATTAAAACGTTACCACAATTAGTAAGCGCTAAGATTAAGTAAAATCTAGTAACCGGAAGTATTACGGGACAAACAACAAAAAGTTAGCCAGATGAACTGATGTACAAATTATCAGTTTCCATTATCTTGGCTGATTCACTATTTGGATAGGAAAAAACTGGAGAACTTTGCTATATCTTTTCAGTCTCTGTTAAACTCTGTTGTAGCCAACGGTCTTGCTGAATAGGCGTCGGATGTACACTACCTGAAGTGCACTTGCAAGGGCAAGCAGCATGTATTCTCCAATTGTGTAGAATATAACTCGCTTTCTTGTGCTCTCATTCGCTAAACAGGAACAAGATGGAAAACAAACATTAGCAACAACGGTCACTTCATATATAACTGTAACAGAAAACATAAGTCCCGAGAGATGACTTCTCAGTAAATATTTGAATTTATTGGTTCGTCATATGTTATCAAGTTCACTGCAAGAACTCATTGTCCTGCACTCCGTCAGAGAGTAGTTTGAAGTGCATTTTAGCTCAAAGCTATCACCTATCAGGTATAATTCATTCTTAGATCCAAGGTAAAATGTAATTTCGAGGAACAGTTTCTTCACCATATCCTTCCACTCTTAAAGGTAAAATATACTCTCAGGTCTCAATTTCTTCAAGGTGACAAGTATAGTGGATCTCCAGAAATTCTTTAAGCATTCTATTCACGCTGTTGAAACTAGACAGCAAAGTGGCTTTAAGCTCTATACCTAAGTTGGGGAACAATTCTCACAGAACATGTTTAAGTTTTTGTTATTTGTTTTCTTTCCTTGACACAGATGCTGCAAACAACTAAGTAAGATTGACTAAGTACATCTTGTCACAGGATGTAAACATCGAGCTAATTTTCTTAACAGCTGAACGTGCAGAAGAGGAAGAAGGGCCTTACTGTGACGGTGGCGAGATTCACGTGCTTTCAAGTATTTTTGCTCAGCAGTCACAGATTCCAAGGCCTCCCTGAGCTCAGCAATCTTCACGTTGATAGGGTCCAAGTGCTCTAGCAGAATCACATACACGTTATTCAAGTTAATAATGTGAGGAGAAAAGGGACCAGCTTAATCATGTAGCGGAACTCTTTTCAGTTCACGAATTTAGAATACAAATATGAGAAAATCTCAAGAAAAACAATCAAACCTACCATCTTTGGCCAGGTTGTGCTCGTTGGGAATGTGACCAATGTGAATGTAGAACGAAACTGTCTCTGGTGTGGAGTATGGATTGTGGAAACAGAACTTGTACATGCCATTCCGAGGAGCCTTCAGCTCAAATTTATCTCCAGAAGTTCCTTTCAGAGAATGCACTACATTACCTCCAGGAGATGTGACCTGTATCAAGCATACACAACAATGACATATGAATATTGAGTGTCGAATTATCTGGCATTTTGGAAAGATAGCTATGCTGTAGCATGTTTAGTACTCGGTGTTCTATTGCTCAATTGTTACATCATTATCAATTATCTAACGAAAAATCAACAGATGTATGTATATCCTACGAACCTCAAACGCTAATTCCAGACAACATATAAATCCAATTAATGAACTATCCCCTGTATCATTTACAATATCACAGAAGTTACACAAATGAAATTGGCCTATGGATTAACATACAACACACATACTCCCTCGATCCTAGAAAGATTCTCCATTTCGATTTGGAATCACCTTCATACAATACATATGCGTGCACACAACTTCGATTCAAATCAAAATAAACATGACAACTAAAAGTACTCCCTTTTAACATGAATTTCCCAAAATACCATAAACCCACATACAAAAAACACTAAGATCAATTTTATTTTAACAAAACCAGCCATCAAAAAATTCAAAAAACGAACAACCTTTTTGGGAAGGAGGTAATATAACATAAAATCCATACCAAGGTGAGCAGAGCTCCATAATACTTCCATTTAATATGCATTTCCCTGAATATCATAAAAACCCACATACAAAAACAAGCAAAAATCACTTTCTTTATTCCCCACATATTTGTCTACTTGAATCAAAATTTAGATTAACAAAACCAACCAGCAAATATTCAAAAACAGACAATCTTTTTGGGACGAAGGTAATATAAAGTAAAAATCAATACCAAGGTGATCAGAGCTCCAAAATAGCATAACCCACATATCAAAACACTTAAACTTCAATCTTTAACAAAACCAACCATCAAAAATTCAAAATGGGACAATCTTTTCGGGATGGAGGTAATATACACTAAAAGCAATGCCAAGGTGATCAGAGCTCCAAATAAAATAACCCACCCATAAAACACTTAAACTTCAATTACTAGCAATGCCAACAATAAAAAAACTCAAAATTGGACAATCTTTTTGGGACGGAGATAATAATATACCGTAAAATCGATCCCAGGGTGATCAGAACTCCAGAAAATATCGTGATCAACGACAACGAAGTTTCCAGAAATGGTATCACCTTCATATAACACGTATTCATACACACACTCCTCTTCGTTCACCGTAACTGCCAACGGCTCCACCTTCACCAACCTACTCACCACCATAAGCACCACCAAAATTCCCCATGCTTGTAGCCGTTGACCCCCAATTTTTCTCTCCATTTTGACCAATTCTTTGGGATCAAATTGATGATTTTGAATCGATTCTTGTGATTATAAGCGTTTTTACTACTCCGTATGTTCTTCCGAGTGTTGAGGATTTATTTTATATATGCCGAATATAAGATTGTGTTTTATAGCTAACTGACATGTCAGCAACTCAGTTGTAATAGAAACGTGGCAATTGTTATGTCATTGGCCGACTTTTTCGATATCTTTATTACATCATCAAATTTTTTTTGTTTCATTCGAATCAACTTCATTGACATTTTTCGTGATAAATTTTTATGGTAGCTTATTATATCATTCATTCTATCCTATCGGCTTCCTAGCTTTAACCAAGCTTTCGCAAATTCTCGCCAAAGATTTCCATCAATATATTTGTCATAAGTAGACGAGCCTCGAGAGAAATGGAGCTTCCCGATGGTGGACAGAGGAGGTCGATATAACCACTGCGTAATTCTAGTCCGCCAGTCAACCGACGGGCGCTACCAACTAGTTTTTCTTAAAATGGTCATTAGTGGACCATTGTTATCTGAGGACGGTTTGACACAGGTGTTTGATTGGAGTCTTCTCAATAAAATGGTCTTCAGTTAGAATCTCCGTCAGCCATCGTTTTGGGTATCTCGGAGTCGATGGATTTTAGTTACCACATATATTATCCAAACAAAAAGGTTGATGAAATTGCAGCCATCATAACAAAGACGAAGACGTTTATTGTGGTTTTAGACCTACGAGTTCAGTAGCACAGTAACATAGCGTAGTATCAAATGTTCGAAAAGAAGATGCTACGACGCAGATAGATCATGCATGAGTCTAATTGCCCAGTTCTTGCCTAAGAAGATTAGGAGTTGCATAGAGCTAAGCCAGTTCAAGGACCATTTACCCTCAGGCCTCAGCTGAATTATAGTTCAAGGCAGATGAGGCGACGAGCATGAGATGCCGCCCCTATCTCTGCTGGATGAAGGTCTGCTCATATAGTCTCAACATAATAATCGCTTATACAGCATATTGTTCGAGAATAAGAGTATGCATCTTCAAAACGTACACATCGATGCAAAACAGCTAGATATGTCATTAGCAACTACCCTATTCAAGGGGTACATACTAGAGAAAAATTGGCATGTACATAAACCATGTCCATTTAGCAACAGAGAGCTTACGAGTTACCCCAGCGAGGGATAAGATTTGGATACATTTGATCGATAAAAGTATGATACCAGGGATCAGCCCGCCACAGTTTCAATAGATGGTCAGGAGACGTTGTCCCACGATGAACTTCTTCAAGAAGCCAAATTGTAATTTCGGCTTTTGAAGGATGGGTTAGCATATCCAACGGAGTCTCTTCATCGTCTCTACCAACTCTCATCCGATCCCACTCTTTCAGGAGGATATTAGTTAGGTAATGGAGTGGCTGATCATATAAACTTTTAATCGACGAGGCTAACTCAGTCCACGAGCTAAATGGAATGATAGAACCTCGTAAAGTAGGAATCGGAACATTGCTCATGTAATCTTGGTACATCTGGGCTCTTCTCAGCAGTGAGTCTGCATAAAGAACATCAGCTAAACATTCGAATCAACATGCCCCAATGCCTATTCTCCCCCCTAAGCGGGGTAAGGGGGTCGGATAGCTCGAATTCGGTAAATTCAAATGAAAATCAGGATATTTTACAACCTGTGGGTATATTTTTGTTAGCAGCAGTAGTGAGATTGGTGCTAGGTGGCTTGGCTACAGAATAATCTTCTTCCACATCCGAATCGGAGGAAATGTCGACATGTCCGCTGAACGACATGGGTGGGTCGAAGCCCTAAGCTGTAATCATAGTTAAATTTGTATAATTTCGCAAGAATTAACAGTAATTAACAATCAATTATTAATTAGTCAAGAAAGATCATACCTAGGCTGGATCGAAGTTGGAGGCCGCCGGGGACCTGGTTTCGCCGTTGTCCGTTGAGTAAGGTGGGGGCGATGTGGAGCTGGAGTAGCGAATGGGAGCTTCACGAATTAGGGGTTTAAGTTTATTTGGAGCAATATTGCTCCACTTCATTTTAATTGACTTCACGATTTTTTTGAAACACAATTTAATCACCAATTAATTCATACGTACATTAGAAAAAATTAGAGTATTACTAATTTTTTTGAAAAATAAATTAAATGATATCAATTTTATATCTTTTATGATGAATGAATAAAAATAATTTGTGGTCAAAGTTTGACACGAACCAAATTGAATTGGATGTAGTATTTAATTTTGTTTTTTAAAAAAACTCGGTTTAGTTCATAAACAACCATATTCCGGGCCGAACCAAATTGAGTCGGGTGGATTTTTTTCTAACTGAAAATGGTCCGAGTTCGACCAGTTTCACCGATTTCAATTCCTCTAGTTTTTCGGTTCGAGATTTGGTTTTATTGGCACTCATTGTTCAATACATTGTATTATAGTTACTAGCACAAGCAAACTTCAGAGTATAATAAAAAAATATTTTTATTACAAACTTTTAGCTTATTATAAAATATGTTATAACAAAATTATAGTTAGATTTCATAATTATCATTTTAATGAATCTTAGTAAAAATATATAAAGAGGCTCGCTATTACGAAAAAACATAAAAATGTTGTTGTGATCTAGTCAGTTTTTGTCATATATGCTAACTAATGAACCACGACAATTTAGTGTCGTTAAAAGGCGTCTCAATTGCTAAGTTCATTGTTTGTTGTCGTATGATCTAATTCCCAAATCTGAACAAAAGTGAGTCATGCTTCATCACGTTTTGACCGTATGATATAACTAAACAAAGCGACTCACACTCACTCGACCACTTTCGTTTAAATGGAGTGGAACCTCAAATTGGTTTACAAGCCGAGCAACTCGATGGCTCGATAATAGAATTGTTACTCAGATTTTGTTATGTTTTTTAAAGACTAGACTTTCTTGTTTTTACTTTATTACGATCTCTTTGATTAAATTTATGATCGTTGTAATTAATGATTTTGTTCGTCTCATTAGGCTTTAACTAATTTTATTATCTAATTAAGTAAACCAAATACTCTTCTTTTTTTGTAAATTAGCGATGAGGTGAGTATCGAACCAGGATCTTTTGATAACTGGTATGAGTCTTTTGCACTAGACTATTCGATTAACTCAGTAAACCAAATATTCTTACACTTGTTTAGTGACGAGTTGAACTGAATATTCTTGAGCTCAAGCTCGACTTGTTTAGATCTATCCCATATGAGTCTACAATTTGTTGACCAGCCGGCAGCTACCCAAACAATATACTGATTTGCATTCTACCGAGTTGATTGGTTTTCTCATATTTTATAATCTTCAGAGGCTAACTCAATTTATAAAGATCCATTGCAAAAAAGGGATGCTTAAGTCCCAATATTGGATAATTCTCATGCTTCCTAAATGTAAATATGATCCAATAACCATTACAACTTTTGTCCAAAGCAAGAACCTCCTCCTCTCCAACATCAATGGTCACCCGCCTTCATTCGTGGCTGCATAACTCAACCAATGACCCATTAGTACTCTCACCGTCGACATTCTTTTGTAACGGGGAACCCTCGCCATCGACCTTCTTATCATTACAGCCAGCTGCAAGCTCCCGCGGATTCTTTCTCTTCCTGAATTTCTTCTTGAACCGACTTTTTTTTGGCTTAAGCACTGGTGCTGTCTCCTGGACACTAACACCTGAGTTTGTTGGAGTCTTTTTAAACGGTAAAACAGTGTAGTTGGAATTCTCAGGTTCAGAAGACTGAATAGCCAACAATGCAGTCCGTGCAGCTTTAAGTTCTGCTTCCTTCTTTGTGCTTGCAGATGCACCAATATACTTGATCCCCCCAATCTCAGCACTGCAAGAATAGGTATTTCTTCTCCCAGCTTTCTCATCCTTGTGACAAGTGTATAATGGGATCGCATAGTTCATCTTCTGCGCATATTCTTGTAATAAGTTTTTGCACAACCCTGTTTCATGCTGGAAACCAGAGAAAAGGTAAGTGAGCTGAGTGTGGGACTATAATATGTTAACCAGACAATAGCTTTGCACAAAACGAGGGGAAACAAGCTGTACTAACATTTTGAAAAAATAGATGGGAGCTCATAAAGTTTTACTATAATAGCTGACGGTCTTCAAGCAATGTCGTTCTAAACTAACACGCGATATAAGCATGAAACAGGGTTGTGCAAAAACTTATTACAAGAATATGCGCAGAAGATGAACTATGCGATCCCATTATACACTTGTCACAAGGATGAGAAAGCTGGGAGAAGAAATACCTGGCCTTAAATGACAAGCTTATACAATGGCTACGAAGTTAACAGCTCCAAACAAAAAAGAGAATAAAGGAAAGCTCTTCAAAAAGGCCGAAAACTTAAGGTCCTCTCTCCTCTATTCTCACCAGGGGGCCTAAAACTTAGGAATGAAAAAGTGCTAGATGAAAGAATTCAATGGAACAGAAAAAAGAACAGTTGTATGCATCCAAACATGGCATGTCCAATATGATCGCAAGCAAAATTAGCTCATTATCAGTTCCCGAGATATTGTGGTATAAACAAATTTCTGTTTTTCAAGAGAAAAAACACTTTACCACTGGCTGAGTGATGCACTCTTTCATTTCACCAGATCGAGATAGTTGCACGAGAGCAACTTCTGCAGCTGACTGTTCTGCTGCTTTCCGGTTGTAGAACCCAGTCAGAGAATCATATCTTACATCATTTAGAATGACAGTGGACTTAAAAGTAGGCTCATGAGAAGGGCCTTCCTTGATGGTCTCATAAACAGGTGTAGGCAATCCTACTTTCTGTGAGTACTCTTGCAGACGACTTTTGAAGACATAGCAATTAGAGACTCCTGACATTCTTTAGATCAAATCAGAACACACCACGATAAAGCGTAAAGTGCAATTCATCCCCTTGGGTTATAGTAAGAGTGTGTATTGTACCTGAATGATCAAAATGAACAACTTACCCCTTCACTTTTCTCAAAAGTGCACAATTATCACTTGCGTTCCAAAGGACCCTTTCAAGTCATTAAACAGTATTTTTTTGGCACACATATGGATAATTTGCACGCCTTAAGAAAATACAACGGATACAATTGTTCATTTTGATAACACGAGGTACTACACATGTTTGTTTTTCAAAAGATGAATCCGGGTCAAAAGTCATCGAATCAAGGCTAGCAAGGTGCAGATTGATCTTCCACCACAGTAAAGAAAACAATCTCAGTAGTCAGTACATAACTACAAGCATCAACTACTACAACTCATAGAAGGACAGGAACAAGGAGTGATCCCATAGAAACTACGAGAATTAACCATCATGGAATCACAATCCACGGAGCCTTGCCCACAAATTTGAAACAACCTAATTGACATGTGGTATCCATTTACCACACAATCATTTCTAAAAATCCTGTTTAGAAATAGTAACGAAAAACCTTCTTTCAACAAGAAAAGGTGCAATTTTCCCAAATTTCTCATAGAAGCTCAGGGAAAAAAAAATCATAACGACAATCTCCCCATTCAAAAACAAATGGACAACTTCATCCTACACAACTAGGTGCAATTTTGCCCAAATTTTCCACAATATTTTCGATAAGATAATGCAAAAACACTAGAAAAATACACAACAAACGTTATCTCAATAGTTTCTCCAAGATAATACAAAAAACACTAGAAAATACACAATAAATTCTATCGAAGTAAATAAAAATCAATTTATATTCATACTATTTTCAATTGACTTGATATAACCAAAAGAACAATAAAAATAACAATTGAAACTGAGTTTACCTTGAGTGGGGTCACTATTTGCCATGTCGAACACCTGATAACACAAATTCAAATATAATTATAAGTTAATAAGCAAATGAAGTTACACCCAGTAGACGGACCGTGGCCTAACAGATATTACTTGCAATAACGAGATTCGATTATTTGAGATCAATGCCAAAGAGTTGTTATAGAGAGTTGAGACTCAAAGAATGTGTATACGAATTTGCTGATATCTTAAGCAATCTCTCTCCCTCTGTGAAAGTACGAGGGTTTTATCTGGATACTAGAATGTCTACCAGATCATGTGTCCTTTTGTCCAAACCCCAAAGATTTGTCAAATTCATGAGGAGATTAAAAATAATCATTTGGTTCTAATGGCTTATTTGCTTCTAGCCCCCTCAACTATAACTATTTTTTAAATAGACCCTAATACTATTATACTCCATCCAATTCAATTTTAATGTCGTTTGAGACTTTTTCCAATTATTCGAATTGGATGTCGTTATACACAACTCAATGTATATTTTGTCATTTCTTTACATCTTTACCCCTATCTATTGGAAAAGATATCATGTCAGGAAATAGATGTTGCAGAAAGAGGAGGAGAGAAGAGATTGTGAGAGGCCAATATAGTAATTTTGGTTGATTTCTTAATCTCTGTGCAACACTCTAATAAATAGGGGTAAAGATGTAAAGAAAGGACAAAATATATATTGAGGTGTGTATAACGACATGCAATTTGAATAATTGAAAAAAGTATCAAACGACTTAATTTATGAATAGGAGGCACTATTATATTTTCATCTTGCCTCACCCCATAAACTTTTATTAACATTCTTCACTCTCCTTGGGTGGATATACTTCCACCGTAGGGATTTTCATTGCACTAAATTTGGACCGTTTTAGTACCATTGAGAGCATAAAACATGTGTTTGTTTGGTATTAGGAATGACGACTATATGCAATGGCGGATGTCACTCTGTTCACACTGATTCAAATGAACCACCTCAATTTTTCAAAAAAAAAGAAAGAAGTAATTTCTTGTGTTGCTATAAACTGGTGCAAAATGCAACTTGCTATTCTCAAAGCTTCCAAATTCAGCAAGTATTTAAATAATAAATTAAAATATGATGTCACAAATTAATTATAACGGGTTATTAATAATAATTTGCAAATTTTCTATGGTATTTGAACAATAAATATTAAATCTACGTACTAAAAAACGCTGAATTTTATATAAAATTATTAAATAAATATTCTATTTTTTTTATTTACAGAAAAAGAGATTCCTAATTATATCCCGTCCAAACTATGAAAATTAACGGACTTATATATACTAAATAATTGATAAGAATTGACATTGAAAAAAATGAAGTATAAACTTCCATATGTTAAACCATTAACAAGTTTGATAGATATTTCAAACCATCACTCAAAAAGCGGTAAGTCCGCCCTTGATATTATGCCTCTTCATTAAATCTTGTTGTATATCGAACGTGAACCATGGAAATAGGAGAATTGGAAATAAGATTCATCTTAAATGCCCTTGAGAAAGCACATTGTGCTTTTATGAAACAAGGCCAAAGTGAAAAGATATAATCGAATGAAGGGCTGTTTGAAAAGATAGTGATAGTTAAGAGGGCCATAATCAACTAAGTCAACTTTTTGGTGTATGATAAAGCAATTAAAACCTTTTGGTTATGGAAACATCTATGTAAACTCTAAATTCACAAAAAATCAAACTTTTCCTCTGAAAACTCCTTTATAACATAGTTCCAACTATTCAGGATCTCTGAACAAAATTTATACTATACAGAAGCTTTCCTTCGCTAGTCTTTGATTCCTAAAAATTTAAGCTCGGCCCTGTTTGTTCTTCAACAAATACAAAAAGCCTAGAGGAGACTACCCAGTTGACTTTAATGAACCTAATATTTATCTAAACCGATCCTAGAGAACTGCATATATATTGATTATCTCAAAATCACCTCAATACTAAAACTCCTCATAACACTATTCCACACATATCTACTCCCAATCACATCTCCTACTTTATTTATGTTATATTTCATCTTTTTACATCACAGGTACTATTTAGTTGCATGCAATGAATCATACACAAGAAGACATGGCAACAATTTTGACAGCAACACATTATGAGAAATAATACACTAGTTCTCCTACCTACGGATATTATTACTTTCAAGTCTCTTTTAACTTGTATTTCCCCATTTAGATCTCATTTTCTACTTCCTTCGAAAACTTTTGCAAGATCTAATTTAAGAAATAGTTTGCCTACTATTTACTTACATGATATCTCGAGGCAGACCAATGTAAAGCCTTAGATATCTCGAACTATATATGTAATTGTGTGTGTGCTGTTTCAATATAATTATCACAAAAAAAAAACCTTTTGGTTAAGTAGATGGGGAAATAATATTTTTGCAAAATTTAAAAAAACACCTAAAGAAATCAAACGAAATTGTATTTTTATTCTTTGAAAATATCATAAGTAAAATTACGAAACATACTGATATGTTATTGCACATTTCATTTAATCATTTTAATAACAAAACATACACAATCTTCTTCACTTTACTTCAAACGGCTTCACCCCATATTCAAAATACATTGTTTTAGTAATATATCACTATGTTCCTACTTTAGCACTTGCATTTTACTTACGTTTAATAAAAAAAACCCATCCACCGCCCCCTTACAATAAGAATCGAACCCAGAACTTTTAAGTCACTGGAAAACCTCCTAACCACTAGGTCATTCGATGTTCTCGCATTTTACTTACGTTAATTTCGCAGAACAAAAGTCAATTCAAACATGGAAATTTGCCATTAGCAGTTGACGAAACAACAACCGAGATGTAAATAATAAGAATTATACTAGTCACTTTCATGTTACAGCCCTTCGATGTCCTAATCAATTGCGATTTTGATGGGATCCTGGCGTGGACTTCTTAGAGATGCAACCTTGAAATATTGACTAATATTTAGTCACGTTGCTGCTGATCAGAATTCCTCTCTTTCAATGTGTTGTTACTCGTTTGTGCAGACAACATTGCTCTGGGTAATTTCAAAGTCATGGAGGCCACTTTGTTCGTCGAGGCCTCTTCTTTTATTGCAGCCTCGTTGTTTTCTTGTTTGATTGGAGCTTTTTGGTTTATCGGCACTTTACTACTGTCGGCTTCAGTTGTTGGCGGAGCAGTAGGGACCAATTTTATAACAGGATTCTTCCATTTCTTCCTCGGGCCAGGATTAGTTACATTTACTTTGGCCTGAAAAGTATTGAGTGGTCTGAATTATGATCTTTCATTCTTATAGACAACAAAGAAAACACTCGATACTATATAGTGCAGTTAATAACCAAAATTTAAGAGAGAAATCGAAAGTTAGGAGTGGAGTCGTACCTGGGCGTTACCTATGTCTGATAAAGGCTTTCTTTTAGGTACAACTTCATCATTTTTCAAAACCGGATTTATGACTTCGTCGTTTTTCAAAACCGGATTTATGACTTCGTCATTTTTCAAAACCGGAATTCCAGAGAGTGCACTCTCAAGTAGGATAGCACCTTGAGATGCAAGACCATGACTAATGTAATCATCATTAGTTGTAGAGGCCGATGCAACATCTTTCACTAATGCTGGAGGTCTATTACTACATTTGACCGATTCACATCCACATGATATACCACACTTACCTCCAGCAGCACGACATTCACATTTCCGAGTCTTGCATGAAGACTGTTTGCTGCATGAGCAAGAACAGACCCAGTCAAGGTCCTCGTCATTTGCACCTTCCTCCGAATTTTCAGAATCAGATATATCCATGTCGTCCACCAAATTCTCAAATACATAGGAGTTCCGAGCACCCTAATGCAAAAAAGTATAATGCACGAGATTATATCACTTTTCTAAATGATCCACAATCAATAATTTGAAACGAATTGTAACAAGTTCACATTTAAAGAACTTAAGATTGGGATACCTTTGGCCGCAGATCATATGCATGCCCTTCACTACCCATCATTTTTTCTCGGTGAACAAATTCGGCCTTCTGCAATTCAAGTTGTTTGCCTAAGTTTACAACTTTTTCTTTCAAATCTCTAATTTCAGAATCCTTCTCTCTACAACTACTTCAGCTACTAATAATAGTTCAACACAAGCTACTTCATGAGAAACTGCTAATATGATTAGTGGCCATGAAAAGATATCATTACCTAGCAGAAGAAGCTAAGTTAAACAAAAAGTTCATTATATTTTTTGCATCAGCAAGAGACCGAACTTGGTTCCACCTTCCTTTACCACTGAAGGTTCGTTCGCGCTCTCCGGCTTCTGATAAATGAGATGCCATGGAAACTAAAGTGCTAGAAGAAGTAGCCAACATATTTTCTAGAGCGTAGATCCGCGAATTTCTAGCACCAGGAGACATTGAATGGGCAAAATCACTGCCAAGAAAAGAAAAAAAGTAAAGTCATTAAGCCATTGACAAATCTAAATGCACCTCAGAGTGGACTTGATGAATTAGCCTTTTCGACAAGGTTTAATAGTGCAAATTATCCGAAGGTAGATGATCTGACCTCATATGTCTTTCCCTCTGAATTTGTGCTTCTTCCTTCAATTCAACAAGTTCCTTGGCCATCTTAGCCCTCCTATTTTTGATGAGATTCGAAGACAAAATCAGTAAGGAGAAATGAAAGAATAAACTACTCATTAAGTGTAATAATAAATCTAAAAATTTTGTGCAAATACTCCATAAGTGGAGAAATAATATTGTTAATTATTGTAGGGCAATAAACATGATAATGGAAATAGTATTAACATTCATCATGAAGAGAATCTAGATTAAAATGAAAGAACCAAGTAGGTTGTTTCAGTGGAAACTGCTAATAATTAAAGTGAAGTGCGAGTAGATGTCTTATATGAAGTGCTCTGTTTGTGGGTTAATTTGTAAGATGGAAAATTACCATTATAAAAGTATGTGAAGTGGGTCATAGATAAATAAACACAACAATGAGAAAGAACTAAATGATGGTGCAGTTATTCAAGGACAACTCTACTTACTCTTCCATTTGTCGCTCATACTCGGAACGAACTTCATGAACTCGTGTATTTACCTCAAGCTCATGCTCGATGACCTGCATTACTGCCTGTGATTGCAAGAATTGGTTAAAAATGGATTATATGAACTAGCAGCCTTCCTAGTTCATTAAGGAAACGTCAAACTTCAGAAATTTCAATGTACAACATTCTAATTAGCACCATGAAAGCAGAGATTAATCCAATACCTGAATTGCTGGGCCACTAATATTCCCAACACCTGCATCATTCCAAAAAAGCCAGGTAAGCTAAAGGTAAGAGAATAAATTGTAAAGTAAACAGCTGGGTAAGGGAAAACTGACCAGATATCTCCCTTGCAGGTTTCTTAGACTCGAGCAACTCTTTTAGCCGCTTAGATGCCATAGCAGCTTCTTCAGTTTTCCGTTGCAAGACCTTCAACAACAATACAAATAATTTATATGGAAAGTTTTTGAACTGAAAAGTCCAAACATTTTATGCACTCATCGAATACCATTTTCTGCCTCTGGTTCAGTGCCAACAGCTTATGCATCTCATACTCATTCCTTCTTCCCTCTTTCTTTAGCTGCAAACCAAAAAATATTCCACAATTTTCAGTGACCATAGATCAAGAACATAAACTTAAATAATCACTTTTAAGTTAAAACTATATATTTAATATTAAAGCAAGTAAATATAACTCTCCGAAGTCAAAATTGTGGAGAAAGAAGTTGTTAACATTTGAGTCTCCCAATCATGGGGAGCTAAGGCAATAGGCCCTTACATTAACAAACAGTAGTTGCTAATTTTTATATTTAGTCTTCGTCAATCCTCGCTTATGTTTGTCACCATATTTTCTCAACCCACGTTATGTCATAAACTCATAATCAAGAACTAATAACTGAGATCCGCCAATATAAGGGCCCAGGACCACCAAAGATATTTTACTAATAAAAAGGGGTAATACAATACGTAATAGCATCACCTGGAGAACTTCTTTTTCCCTTGAAGCTTTCCATAATCTGAATTGTTCGGATTCTTGTTTAATTTTTTGTTGTAATTGAACCTAACCATATTTTGAAGGAATGAGCAACAGAATTAGTGTTTCCCCAATCACAATTAACTTCTGAATAACATGAAGTAGCACCTTTTGAGTCTTGATTTTGTGGATCTCGTCATGCAAACGCTTAGCAGCCTCGTCACTTTTTTGCTTTTGTCTTAGGAGTTGAGCTTGGGCATCTTGTTTCTTTTTCAATTCAGCAACCTACAGGACAAAGTGGGCAAATTAAAAGACACTTCAATGGAAAAGTCATAATAAATTAACATTCACCTGTGATTCAAGGGAGTTCAACTTTTGAAGGTATTCTTTCTTGAGATTTTGTGCACTGTCATCAGATGTTGAGGATATGTTTGAAAGCTTGTTCCTGAGTTCCTCAATTTCTCTCTGCAGAAGATAAAAATGTCGTAAGTGAACATCTATTAAATCATGAAAGCAAGTCTCATGAACCAGTAGTGACCTGCAGGGTTCTCTTCTCCAGTTCTAATTCCTGAACCTTCTTCTCATAGTGTGTCTTCAGAACTGATGTATCACCACTTGCAAACCTCTTCATTTCAGCCTTCACAAGATAAAAAAATTTATAAGTGCACAGTCATTCTTGATATGAAGGCCATAACTAATGGAAAAATCAATTTCGCTGTCTTACAATATGGTAATGGCTCTTTGCATGTTAATGATGTTGCATTAATGCAATAATATGTAAGCAGACTATATATTAGGTAAATTCTTACAAAAAGTTTAAAGCTGGGAAAGAGAAGTAAGTGGTGCCCAATAAAAACAAGTGCGGTATACTTTCTCCTATTAGAGTTTCAACAACATCTAAGAAATAACATGAATTCACAAGATAATATTGCCAAAAACACGGTTAGACATTTCGGAAGGCAACCGGCTAATTTACATTGTTAGTTTGTGCTAATATTGATTACCTCCTTCTGCTCAAGTCTTTGATCCAATTCCTTAAGCTCCCTATCTAGTTTTTCTTGAAGAGATGAATGTTCAATCTCTTTTGCCTCATCTTCAATTTCTCCTGTTAAAAGTCATCAATATAGCTTAGCCAAATTATCTTTCGGAATGTGAGTAATTTATATTACAATTGACTGTGGCATGCATACTAAATTGTATTGTGTTTGACAAATAGATATGATAAAAAATCATTTTGTTAGCAAAAAGTGTCATGTATTGAACATTAGATAATTCTTGAGTCAAATGCACTTATGCTCAGTCATAAACCGATTGATGATACAACACAAGACAGCTAAATTTCTTCAGTAGCTTACCACTTATGTCCAAATCTCGGCATTCAGAAACTATATCAGATGAACTTTTTGGATGAAGTTTATCATCATCTGCCTCTAGAGGAATATGGTTCTTTTGTTTTGAAATTTTTGAGCTTTGCAGTCGAAACAATTCACCTTCTAGATCTTGAATCTTAGATACATAGTTCTTCAATAGATCAAATTCCTAAAAAAAGATCGATACTTAATTGGTATGGAAATATAGCAACAGGTTGATATTTAATTCGCATAAGATCAGATCAGACCTCATTTGTCACTGATTCAATTTCACTCCAGGGTTTACCATTACGTGCTGATTCAATTTTCCTTACCAGTCCATCTCGTTCCACCTAGTATAGACATTGAGTGATTAGTGTAGTCAATTTAACATATTTTCTCATGTATAACTTTTAAATTAATTCCATTGCCTAAAGGATAAACCTGAGCATCAATAGCACGTTGAGCTAAATGATCACAACTAATTTGACGATCTTGGAGCTCTCGACGTAGTTCGGTGTTGCTCGCTTCCAACAAAGAAATCTTGTGTTTAAGAGTCTGAAGTGCAAGATCATTTGTAAGGTTTTCTTGCAGAAATTTCACAGAAACAAGAAAATGTGAATCAAATAAGAGTAACCGCAACTTCAAAAATATTGTACCTGGAGCTCCTCAAAAGTTGTTGTGGAGTCTCCTCGGAAGAAGGAAAGTTCAGCTTGTAGTTGTTCAATTTCACTGCGCATTCTTTGCAGTTGAGCTGTCGTTGGGTCACGATTAACCTACATATTGAACTTCAGTTAGATTTTCAACCCAAAATAGCTCTTAAAAATTAACTTTACGTCACTTACAACTGCTTTATTTTGAATGTTTCGAGCACGATTGGCATACTTCAGCGTATTAAGGGTCTCCTCTGCGTTTGTATCGGCTGGACTAACACAGGCTGATAATTATACAAAAAAATGCGATGTGAATCTTTAGATAAACATGTTAAACGAATGTGACTTACAAAGTAATATAGACAAGGTTAATAAAATATACCAATCATTACGGTTTTGCTATTTCCACCAAGAGAGTCCTGAAACCCAAAATGAAAGGTAAGCTAGAGTTGAGAAAATGTGTTATTGTAAATAATGTCAAACAAGTAAGGACGACTACACCCTTTTAATGGACTCGAAGGTTGGAAAACATGTACTATAACAATCGCACTATAATTTTGTAATACGACATATCAAGAAAAAAGTGACATCCGATTGATGAATTTAAGAATTTACAAGTAGAAGTAAAAATTTCTTCTTTGAAATTGTGTTGGTGATTCAACCCTTATCCTCATCGACTCAACATTTCTATATTTCTGAGGTGATATAATTATATTGTAATAAAGGAAAGGAATAGCAAATTTTATGCCTGTAAAAGACGCGTTAATTTGCTGTCTCTGTAGGGAACATGACCGCCTTCTTTTCGTTTCTTCTCGTCCCCCAATGCACTTATTACATTACCAAGAGCGAGGAGCCCCTTGTTGATGTGAATGCCTATATGACATCGTAAGAGTAATACAAGAAACTATCAATAACAAAATAGTATGCCCTATACTCACTTGGGTAAAGATAATTTAACAAGATTAACACCTTCACGCAATCTAATGCCATCAGCTCCCGTTCTTTTGGCTCTTTCGGACCCAGCAAGATCTACCAAATGGAGTTTTGCACGTAGAATGTCATCGGCAACACCATCATTTGTTGAGCCATTACACATTCCCTTTTGTTCCAAGCAAATAGTAAAAATCGCATGTGATCGGCTGATACATAATTTTATGTTCAAATATTAGTATCAGATAACAATTTGTAAGTTTAGTATAATATTCATTCCATCCCCTGAACATTGTATAGACTGATTTTTTAGTTGACGAAAATTACCAAACTTTAAGCACTAAGTGACATACAATTTTATCTTCAAATTACTAAATGTTATAGAGCATACCTTGACTCACTATTCATATTAGTGCTCGCAGTTGCACGAGCAACTGAACCTCGCAAAAGATAAGAAGCCATTTCCTCTTTAGTTCTAACTTCTGCCTCCGTCACACCAGCAAGTGTGATGCCCCCACTTATGGTCTCTCTGATTTGAATAGGAGTTCTTGAAAGTGATGCGTGCTTTACCACTCCTAAGCCGTCAGGCTTAGAAAGTGTATGATTTGAATCAAGCAAATCAAATACATCTTCCTTGAATATCTACATTATGAATACACCATCATACAAATCAGACCGCTGCAACAAACATCAAGAAAGATAGGATACCAAAATAATAATACCTCAATGAATGATACTCTAATGAGAAACTCTCTTGAGCTCGTAGATTCTACTTTAGAAAATATGTCTTCCATTACTTTTGGAATTACTCCGCTTTGATGATCATGCCCATTGTAATTTGTACCCATAGTGTATGTTTTGCCCGATCCAGTCTACAATCATAAATGTACGAAACTTAACTGATATTCACATCATTTCCAGTTGAGGAATTAAATTTTTTACAATAATACAAAATTTGAGTACTAGCCACGGTAGGAAGGCGACAAATGCAATACCTGACCATATGCTAGCACGGTACCGTTGTACCCATGGAATAAAGCCTCCACAAGTGAAGCAACGCATTCATCATATATCTTGGATGAAGGCAGTGCACCATTTCCAAATACATAATCAAAAGTGAAGCCGTGTGACCCTATTTGCACCTGTTTTTTCGAACAAAATTGTAGCTGTATCATCACATCTTATGTTTTATATCCAAGTTCTCCATTTGAAACATCAATATACAATGAGATTATTGTCGAGTGTTTTATTACAGCATCTTTTAGTGAAGAAAAAACAGAGTGAAACACAGCTTTAAATCTATAATAAACTAACCTATTACTTCTGCATAAATACAATAAAGGAAAACAAAAACTAACCTGTGGTTGGGAAGGTGTAACTGTAATTACGTCGGTGCAGCTGACCATAAGCTCGGGAGTAAGCAACGGTCTAATGTTGACCGCTACTCGAACACACTGAGCTCCTTCTTTCCCGTCACCGTTCTCCATTCTACAAACTGAAAATCTTCAATTGTTCAATATAAGCAGAGTGATCCAAACACACATACAAACCATTCCATATATTAAGACAAAATTAAAGGTCCACTCCCCACTGCTAGATTCATCAAATTTAAATACAACAAAAAGATAAATGGTTCAATTAGGTTTAAAAATTTAAAAGTTCAAAAATTCAATAATCGAAATTCATAAGTAGACAAATAAAAATCGAAATATAGAGTACAGATTAAGGTTAGATGTTACCTAGGAGATACAGACAGGGTCAATCGGTGTGGAGGAGGAGGGGGGGGGAGGGGGGGGAGGTTAAGCAAGTGGAAGTGTAAAGAAGCGCCCAAGTATGAAATTCAAATATGTAGAGCGGGTTGACCCCAATGATTCACGCCAAATGCTATTGGAACGGGATCAAACCCGACTCGTTTTAATTATGATAATAATTTTATTGAATTGGTGGATTATTATCTTGGACTTTATAACGACTCTAATATAATTGTGTTTAAATATTTATTAAGTCCATTCCAATTCTTTTAAGGTTTCACTTAATGTTTACTTAATTTGAATGTTTCCGTTGATAACTTTAATTTTTCGTATATTAATACATATTAGTGGTTTAATATTTAAATGGAATATATATTTATTTGTTCAAGAATATTGTTAATTTTACGTACTATAATTATTAGTTTTTAAATCGAATAAAGTAAGAAGCAACTAAATGGAATATATATTTATTTATTAGAGAATGTATTAGTTTTACGTACTATAATTATTAGTTTCCAAATCGAATAAAGTAAGTTTGCGAATTCAACTTGACCCGCCTAATTTTTCTTTTTTCATTCAACGATAGAAGTTACAAATGACCATATGATATCAAATACGGAGTACATTACATTTCCCGCCTAATCAAACTATCAAGTAGGGTAATCCAACTCCAAAATTAAAAAACTTCCATTCCTTAGCTAAAGACTAAAGGTTGCGTCTGGTATAGTGGAATGGAATGGTGTATGAATGGAATAGACAAAGGAAATGAATGAATTAATGAATTTTATTACTTTGTTTGGTATGTGAGTAGTAATGTGATTGAATTATCACATTACCCCCAATTTTTGTAATTTGATTACCTAGTATGAGGTAATCATCCATTACCCCAAATTTGGGCGGAATGGTTATTACCTCAAATGAGGTAATTCAATTAACTAGGGAATGCAATCAAAATTCATTGTTATCTACCAAACTAAGTCATACAAACTAATTTAATTTCATTCCTTCTTATCTCATTCCATTCCCGCGTACCAAGCACAACTAAGAGCTTGGAAATTTTACCGTCCCTATATAATTTTTCCAAAATTATTACAGTTTTTCAACTAAAGGCTCACTTCAATATAATTTAACTAATCAAGTTCTCGATGTTAATTGAGATTATATCACAAAATTAATTTTTAAAGATTAAAGGATCATTCACTCAAATTTCACTAAAATTCTGAATATATATTTTTTTGTAGAAAAATAACATTACATCATAAATGAACCATGTCTATGAGACGGGAGCCTACATTGTCATTACAAAAACAAGTAATAAAATTGAAAGAGTTAATAACAACATCCTTGAGATTAAGAAAACATCCAATATCAGTAGGAATCCAACAAATTTTGCACCAATGTAGATTGTTGTCTTGTAGCAAAAACTTCCAGTCTTCAACCTGAGCAATCAAATGATAATATATATGTCAGAGTCGAGAGAAAAAACCATCATTGAGAATAAATATATTATGAAAATTGGGAGTCCTAAGTAGGTGAAGCAGGGTAAAGATGGTCGTTCCAAAGCTTTCAAATGAAATGGAGAATTCCAAGGATGTAGTCCCATCTGAAGAGTTCTTAATCATAAGGCTACCTTCCACGCTTATCCTAGTCCCGTTGATGGGGATGTTAATGACCCAGAGAGGGGACCTTGAGTTGGAGATTCCTAAGTAGAATTTAGTGTATCTTTTTCTATATTCGCGGGTGCAATATGTAGAGAAGAGATTGATTGGTCTGAAGAAGGTGAATCGTGTCGAGCTTCTTTTGTTATTATGTCCAATCCCTAAATTGGATTTCTTTTTTGTATTCCTAACTCTTTTCCAGTTTTTTAGTCATTCTTGAGCCAAGGTCCAAACTTTACCAAAGGATTGATGGACCATGGGCTTTGTTTTTTAGGAAATAGCATCATTCCAAATGAGCCAAGCAATCCACAAAATACTTTTAAAAATGAAAAGTTTGAAGTATGAAACAGAAGGGGGCGAAGGGAGTAGATATATTGTTTTTAAAATGCATAAAAATGGATGATCCATTAAATTTGAGGGAGATTCGATTATTCTGGATATATTAATTCTTCATATTCACTACTCAAATATCATTTTATGCAATAGATCTCAGCAACTACTAAACTAATAATATCATTTGTTAATTAATTATATACATCACATCACATGTCAAACTTTATAATCCATTAAATTTTTGTCGAAATTTTCACATATCAATTATTCGTATTCAATTGGTAAAACGTAATATATGTACTTATAATTAATATTATCAACCTGTTGAACATATGATTATCTGAAAATTAAACACCCACCCTCACCCCCTCTTAGAGGCACACCTACCACCGGTCCACCCCTACCTACAGCTAACAACCTCACCCTATCCCCACATACCTACAACACCCACTTTCGCATTTATATTAATTTAATTAAAATGAGTTAATTTTTTAAAATATTAGATATAATGTTTTGATTGACCTACTAAATAAAATAGGAGTATTAGATTGCCTCATAAATACTGTGTAAGAATGTCATAGTTTATTGTAGAGTTGAAACTTAAATGTCCACCTTCATAAAATGTTTCTTCCTAATTACTAAAATTAATCTTATACCTCTGTTTCCTTCAATTAACTAGATCACATTACTAATTTTCTTCATACAAAAAATATGCACCAATGAATAATAAACCTAAAATTAATTTCATTCTTAACACTTACCAGAGGAAAATAGGAAATTATTCACTTTAACTATCTATCTAGGTACCAGACATAACATTTATGATTTGATTATAGTTTTATTCTTAAAACTGACATTAATATATAATCAAAGCACTCCACTCAACTTATATCCTTTTTTCACAGCCTCACCTCGGTTTCTCAGTCCACCATGGACAATCACACATCCACAAGCCGAGCCGAAGCCGAGCGCCTTCTGGCCCTAGCCGAGAAGCTCCTAGCAAACAAAGATTTATCCGGCTCCAAACAGTTCGCTATCTTAGCTCAAGAAGCCGAGCCGTTACTCGAGGGCTCCGACCAAATCGTAGCCATAATCGATGTCCTATCGGCTTCCCAAAACCAAGTCAACCACCACCCAAATTGGTACCAAATTCTCCAAACCGACCCCAAACTCAACGATTTGGATTTCATCAAAAAGCAGTACCGTCGATTAGCGCTCCTACTGCATCCTGATAAGAACAAATTCGCGTTTGCTGAGTCAGCTTTTCACCTCGTGGCCGATGCGTGGAGCGTGCTTTCGGATCCGGTTAAGAAATCGGTGTTTGATAATGAGTTGGGGCTTAATTTTACCAAGGTGAATTTGGAAGAATCCAGAATGCGAAATCAAAATGAGATGCGGGATTCAGCTGAAGATAATTTTCCTGCGAGTGGAAGCGGAGCTGGTGGTGGTGGTTATAGTAGTGCACCTAAGAAGAGGGGGAGACCTAAAGGAAGCGTTGGGAAAGGGACGCGAAAAGTTGGGGTTAATGGGTTGAGTGTTGGAGGTGGTGCTCGACGAGAGTTGACTTTTTGGACAGGTTGTCCGTATTGTTATAATTTGTATGAGTATCCTAGGAAGTACGAGGGGTGTTGTTTAAGATGTACGAAGTGTAGGAAGGGGTTTACGGCTGAGGGAGTTGGGTATGAGCCACCTACGGTGCCTGGGAAGGAGGAGTATTATTGTTGTTGGGGTATGTTTCCGATGGGGTTTGCTGATATGGATCGGGCAGGCAGGGGTAGGGGTAGGGGGAGGGGGAGGGGGATGACCGGTGGTGGTGTTAACGGGTTTGTGAATTCAATGCCGACTAGTGTAGGGATTGGAGGTGGAAGGGGGAATGTGAACTTGGAATCGACACCAAAACCAAATGTGCCAGTCACGAATGGTGTAGCCTCGGTGGCAGTGACACCGGGGGGGACTTCAGCCCCTAAGAGAGGCAGGGGTAGGCCGAGGAAGAATCCACTTCCACAGATATGAAGTGTAGGAATTTCATCCCATTTGTTCCCATGTTTGTTAGTTGTAGATCAATTAGATGTTGGATGCTAGAACATTTTTGCAAAAAAAATGTATAGCTTTTCTCTTGATAGCTACTAAACTCTCTTTGTTGCAGTTTTTTAGCAGATAAAACTGTATCGCGTTTCTTGTAATGCATGATCATGTACGATCTTGATCAATTGAGCTAGCTCGATGTGTGATTCTGATCTAACTTGGCTCAGTTATCGACTCATCGCCTAGTGCAAGTCTGAGCTAATCCTTCAGCTCGACAACTTGCTGAACTAAACCAAGCATATGTGTATAACTCTATATATAGCTCGACATGATGGCATTATGCTTATTTGAACCAGTATCAGTATAGAAACGAGTTGGCTTAGCAAACTGGCTTCCGCGCACCCTTGGTCTGCTCTTTACCAGTTAAGCTATGTGCGACTATAAACCATATATCTTTGTAAGTAACATTGTAGAATATTATATATACTTCCAGTTTACCATATCATATCTTGATAATGGATATAATAGGATCCTTAATACGAAATAGTTGAGAATGGGAAAAGATCCTCTTCATGTCGTTCGGAAGCCGAAGAGATATGTCTTGGGCCATGTGTGTCTAGTAGACTTTGGCAATCTGCTAATGTATGCACAGATGCACTTGCAAGTTGCAAATGAAGAGATGGGAAAACATGGAAAATACAACTAATATGTCTATATTGTCCTTGTCATCACGTGCCCAAAACTATACATGTCTACTGACTACTGCCCACTTTAACTACCAATCCATATAACCCAATCGCCAACCAAACCAAACCAAGCTTATCTAATGCAGTTAAAGGACCGGGACACCGGGTAATTCGAAACCCGCTCGTTATTCGGTTCGAAAAATTCGGATCCGTTACCCATTCGTATCCTTATCGAGCGATACTCGAGTAATTATTTTACTCGGTACCCGATTTGGTAAACCGGGGTCGCTCGATGACCGGCTCGTTTATATTTTATCTTTTATATTTTATATAATATATATGTTATACTTTAACCATAATTAATTTAATTGACCAATACAAGACTAGTATTGAAAAGACTTTCCAGATTTGCATTTCGATAATTAAATCTTGTTGTGGAAAACTTAAAGTATTGCTTTTTAGATAAAATTTGGGGTAACCTTGCACCCGCTCGTCGCCCGACTATAAACGGTTCGATACCCGCTCATGGTCTTATCTCGATAAAATTGAAACTCGACCGGATCACCCGTTACCCGCTCGACCCGACTCGTTTGCAGCACTAAACTTATCACACGAAATAAAATTGGTTATATAATACGAGTATAATATGTCCAATAATCTTAACCAAGCTTAGCACACGAAATTAATGAAATTGGTTACTTTAGTGAACTGATATGATAAAAAAGAAGTGTGATGTTAAAAGAATATTTCTTCCCTAAAAAAAAGAAAAAAAGAAAGACAAACAGCAAAAGCACTAGAGCTCCTCCATGGCCGCCAAGGAAACATGTAACAAAGATGGTATATATATATATGTGAATCTGTCTATTCGGTCGGGAAGATGCTAAATTAAGTATATATCTTTTGCACTCATCACTCAATCTCTTTGGATCTTGCTTCAAATTAAAAGCATTCAAAATATTACACATACATCAACTCGATGGACCCTACCATGCATATTATTGCATATCAATAAAGTATATATGTTCGATAGTGTTATTTAGCTTAGTTGCTAAGCTCATATTAACGAGTTGGTGATGAGCATGCAACTCATCTAAGAGCTTTCAATTAATTTAAATTGGATCAAATTTCAACCCTCGAGTCACTTCAAATCTATTGATGAAATGATTAAATAGCATGGGATATATGCATGTGGCTATATTATTAAAGGTTAAGAACTACCAATAAAGATATTACATA
>CM016565.1:1386749-1469950 GCA_003412495.2 Echium plantagineum
AAACCGATCAACCTTTAAAAAGGATATTGTCCAGCCCATCACAGTCGGGGAGGTTAACCACGTGGTCCATCGAGCTGAGTGAGTTTGAAATCACCTATGAACCACGGGGAGGGATTAAGGCACAAGCCCTGGCTGATTTTGTCAGTGAGTGTCAAGGAACAGAACAACCCCGAGGTAAGGAATCGCCGAGGAAGGAGGAAATAGAACCGCCGGAATGGGTATTGCACGTGGATGGGGCCAGCAACCCGAAGGGATCTGGTGCGGGGATACTCATCGAGGGACCAGGGGGAATGATGTTTGAGTACGCCCTAAGGTTCTCTTTCAAGGCGACTAATAACGAGGCTGAATACGAGGCAATGGTGGCGGGCCTCGAGCTGGCATTATCCCTAGGGATCACCCGATTGACCGTGAAAGGAGACTCAAAGTTGGTCATCGAGCAGATTCGGGGAGAATGTGGGGTGAAGAACGAGGAGTTAAAGAGGTATCACAACAAGGCTGGGGCCCTGACCGATAAGTTTGAGTATATCTCATTCGGGCATATTCCTCGGGCAAAGAACGAGCATGCAGACCACTTGTCTCGTTTGGCTACTACATACTATGAGGAAATGCCTGAGGGTGTGCATATTGAACATCGGGACCAACGAGCATATGTGGAAGCCTTCGTGAGAGCAGTGATAGATGAGCCCGAGGACTGGAGAACCCCCATTGTGCAATTCCTCGAAAGGGGGGTCCTGCCCGAAGATAAAGTGGAGGCCCGAAGGATCCAACATCGGAGCCATAAGTTTCAACTCGTCCAAGGAGAACTCTTCAAACACTCCCACATGGGGATCATGCTGAACTGTGTAGCCGAGGGAAAGGTGGAGCAAACGTTGTTCGAGGTCCACGAAGGGGACTGTGGTCATCACATGGGAGGGCGAGCATTGGCCCAGAAGATCACTAGGGCTGGATACTTTTGGCCGACCTTGATGAGGGATGCAGCGGAATATGTAAGAAAATGTGAGTCATGTCAACGCATGCAGTCGGTGCCGAAGTTACCAGTGGCCGAGATGACACCAGTCTTAATCCCTATCCCCTTTGCAGTATGGGGAATAGACCTGGTCGGACAATTCCTGAAGCCTCCTGTCAAATACAAAGACGCCATAGTCGCGGTCGATTACTTCACGAAATGGGTGGAGGCCGTGCCTCTGAGGAATACTAAGGCCAAAGATGTGGAGGAATTCATATGGAAAAATATAATAACTAGATTCGGAATTCCGAAGATCATAGTCTCGGACAATGGGCCCCAGTTTGATGCCCAGTCAGTTAAGGAGATGTGTACCCGAATGGGGATAGAGCATCGGTTTGCTCCGGTATGTTACCCTCAATCTAATGGGCAGGTGGAGGTGATGAATCGAACTATCTTCACAGGAATAAAGAAACATTTGCTAAGCTCGGGGGCAAGATGGTATGAAGAATTGCCTCGGGTACTCTGGTCATACCGCACTACTCCTTCCACGGCCACGGGGGAAACGCCGTTCAGCCTTGTCTTCGGAACTGAGGCTGTGCTCCCCGTGGAGGTCTGCCTTCCCCACATCAGACAGATGGGGTTCACTGTAGAATCCAACGAGGCAAACATGAGGGGCACACTGGACTTCACTGATGAGTTGAGAGACCGGGCGTTGTACCGACTCCAGAAGCACAAACAGGACATGGCCCGAAGCTACAACAGGCGAGTGAGAGGAAGGCAATTCTCCATCGGGGATCTAGTCCTACGGGTGTTCCAGGCCAGCAAGCCCAAGCAAAAAGAGAAGCTTAGCCCGAAGTGGGAGGGGCCTTACCGAGTCAGGAAAGTATTGGGGCCAGCCACCTACCTATTGGAAGAGACCTCGGGGGAGCCTATCGAGCATACCTGGAAGAGCCTCCGGGCTATCCTTGTCCTCAGCAGCAGCTTCAACCGCGGCTGATCCTTCAGCCTCGGGGGTGCTCTTCGGCACCAGAGTAGAACGGACCTCGGACCATACCCGGGGCACGGAGTCGGGGAAGGCATCTTTTACCAAGAACCACAGCTTGTGATACCGACCGTTCTCGATCTTGGTCGTCTTCCCCTTTATGCACAAGAAGTTGCAGTTCTTCCTCGGGACAAAGAAGGAGAGGGGTCCCCCGTGCTGGACCAAGTACATCGACCCAAACAAATCCAGGGTCGGGGAAACGTGGGCCGCAGCACAGGCCACTTGGAATACCACCAGGGACAGCCAAGCCAGGGGTCCCAGTTGGCCCGGAGCACGAGAAATATTCTCCAAGAGCTCCGAGACAAAAGTAGTCACCGGGAACCTAAGCCCGAGGTTCAAAGCCTCCCAGAAGACGGCCGTATAGCCTTCCGGAAGAGGGCTATCCGGGGTATCATCCTTGGTCGGGGCCAACAGGGAAACCGAGGCAGGGATGTTGTAATGGGCCCGGATATATGAAAGGTGCCCGGGAAGGATGAAACCCGGGGAGGATCGCTCCTTAAACTCTTTGAGGGTCGGGGGAGCCCGACTCCCCTTACCCTTAGCTGGCTTAGAAGGAGCAGGAAGAGAGGGAGTCTTAGCCTTGGTACCTTTCTTGGCCGAGACAGTAGCTTTGGCAGCCCGCCTCGAGCTAAGGGGAACCGCATCCAAGACCTCCTCTGCATCCTCGGCCTCCACCTGAAGGCGTCTTTCTGCGTGCAGTGCCTTGATCTTCCGACCCGTGGCCGTTAGGGTGTCTTGAGAACCCTGGATGAAAATGGTATCGTCAGGAACCACAATTAATTGGGTGGGAGTTATATCAATGAAGGGGTTAGAAAGATGAGAAAAGGGAATACGGTGAAAAAGAAGGGTGGGTCCCGTGATTTCAGTAGTTTCCCGAGCCAGTCTTACCTGATTCATTATGTCATCAATCACTGCCTGCCTGTCGGGCCCCGAGGCTGGCAAATCAAAAGCCACAGGGTGACCCGTCACTATTTGCTCGTCTTGAGGATTCAAGGCCCCGTGGTTCCCATCAGAGTGGGCAGGGGAGGAAGAGGCCGAGGGGTTTTCTTGATGAGAAGACATGGTGATCGAAGGTGCTGAAAAACCGAGGGAGGAGAAGGAGACAAGAAGGCAGAAAATAACGAGGAAAGCTAAGACTTTTGAAAGCAAAGAAATGATTGAAGATAATGAGGAGAAGAAATGAGGTGAAAAGCTTACCTTTTATAGAGAAAGGGTGACTGTTGGCCTTCTCGGGCCGACCCATCACCTCCCAGGCCCACCAAGCTGGGTCTAAATGCCTCAATAACTCTTTTAATACACTACCTTCCCTCAGCATTCACGACTGAACGGGTAGGTAGGGCATTAAAGGGGCAATTGATGGGGCCATTAATGAGGCCACCCATGTATTTATGGAGCCCATTCATACCCCTTTTGGGCCTGGCCCCCTTTAAGCCCGGTTTCCATTTAAGGAAACTATACTGTAGACGGGCTCTCATCTGGGCCGTCCACGTGGCAGCGTCTAGGGATGAGGGGGTGGTGTGCTATATATACTCCACAAGTGTCAACTAAAATGGTAAGGTGAAAACTACTTTTACTCCACTCTGCTTAGATATTCATACCTTCGGATCCATACTAACTTGACCGTCGGAGTGGCAACGATCGACTTCGGTCGTCGCCTAGGTACCCGGAGCACTCGGAGCTCGGAGCAGCTTGAAGCACGGAGCAATCTCATCTCGGATTCATGGAGCCACAGAACGAAGAGCCTCGGAATGATGATTTACCAAGGTGGCAAGCCACTAGGACTCGGAGTCATCCTGCCTCGTCAGCTCCTCACAGAATGACAGAGGAAGAGCTGTGGGAACAGCTGCGCATCCTCAAAGGCAAAGACATTGCTGACCCTGACCTCGGCAATCAACCATCTCGGGTGGCAGGAGGGTTCAAGCCAACTGGACATATCCCCAGGCCTCGGGTCACGGAGCCTCGGGAGCAAGAAGAAAATGAGCAACATCAGTCTCAATATATATTTTGAAATATCAACTTTTTATAACTTTTTCCCATGTTGAGTAAGAGATATTTATGTTCGACCGTGTTTTGTTGATCACCAAAAATTAAAATGCATGTCATGATAATAACTAATAAGAGCGTAACTAAGATATGCCATGGAATATGTTATTGAACACACATTTTGACAAAGGAAATCTATGGAGATTCAACAAGTCAACAATGTTGAAAATTCACACAATTTGATTTGTCTAAATATGTCCACGAATCATAGGTGTTGTTGCTTCATTATATTATTATTTGATATCTTTTGACATTTTCTAATAAAGTGGTGTTTGTTAACGGATAATGATGTTCATCAAACTCATCATCTTATGCATGTTCTGTATGAGGCCTAATTTTCTCTAGCAAAGAAAATGAGCACTCAAACAAATCTTGAAAATTATGATAGAACAATTGAACTCAAAGCTTTTGATGACACTAAAGATGGTGTTAAGGGTCTTGTAGACAATGGTATCTCGAAAGTGCCTAGGATGTTTTATTCACCTCCAGATAAGTTTGACTCTCATGGGAATTTCAAGAAACCCCTTATCAACATCCCTGTTATAGACCTTGATGGAGTTGAGGAAGGTTTGAGAAGGAGGGAAGTTGTTGAGAAAGTTAAGGCTGCGGCCGGGAGTTCGGGCTTTTTCCAGGTGATCAATCATGGAATTCCGGAGGATGTTATGGAAGAAATGTTGGAAGGGGTGAGGAGGTTTTATGAGCAGGATCCTGAGGTGAAGAGGCAATGGTATACTCGGGATGGTTCGAAAACTGTGGTGTATAACAGCAACTTTGATCTGTTTCGAGCTGCCTCTGCTAATTGGAGAGATACAACTTATTTCAATATGGCTCCTCAGATTCCTAATCCAGATGAATTGCCTGAGGTGTGCAGGTACTTATTTTGGTGATAACTTGGATCGGATTTATCGTTCAACTAGAAGTAGTTATATGTCTTGAACCTATGGTTCTAGATCGATCAAATATTGATCACTTCGAATTAGATATATTATATGTTTAACTATGGCATACATATTGTCTTGTGATTCAGCTAAATGTTGTGATGGCATGGTTTGATCAAAACTGCATGGAAAATCAAGCATGTGCGACATTATTCATACGCGTACCTGATATTTGAGTTCTTTGCTTGCAGAGATATACTCATAGACTATTCAAAGCGAGTAATGAGTTTAGGTCGTTCTTTATTCAAGCTATTAGCTGAGGCGCTTGGACTAGATTCGCATTGTTTGAATGATTTGGGTTGTTCGGAGGGGCTTGCTGTTTTGTGTCACTGCTATCCGGCTTGTCCAGAGCCAGAACTAACCTTGGGAGCTAGCCGACATGCTGACTATGGATTCCTTACAGTTCTACTTCAAGATCAGATAGGTGGCCTTCAAGTTCTTTGTGAAAACCAATGGGTTGATGTCTCCCCTCAGACTGGAGCTCTTGTAGTAAATCTAGGAGATCTTTTACAGGTGACTCCTGATTAAAGCATTTCATGTTTTCATTTGCTTTTAAGTTTTCGATTTGTAAAATACTATAAGCTCGCCCAATCATATCGTTGTTACAACAACATGCCCCAATGTATGGCTCTCTAGGTAGGGCGGGCGAGGGGTGGTTGAGTTGATTAGTACATAGCCTGGGAGAGGTTTCGAATTGAGCCATAAGCAGCTCAGTAGGGGGGGGGGGCATAGTAAACAGCTCAGTACACTATCTACGCTTCTTAGCTATCGCTCCTTAGAAAAATCAATTCACAAAGATCCGTTTCATTATAATATTTCTGTTTTCATATATTTCAGCTCATATCAAATGACAACTTTAAGAGCAGTCAGCACAGAGTACTGGCAAACAAGCGTGGGCCGAGGGTATCAGTCGCGTGTTTCTTCACGACTGGATTGGCACCTTTGCCAAAGCTTTATGGACCAATCAAGGAGTTGATATCTGGGGAAAATCCTGCAAGATACAAGGAAACTACAGTTAGAGATTATTCCCTCCACTACAATTCGAAAGGTCTGGGCGACACTGCTCCTTTATCAGATTTCAGGGTCTAATCTTGAATCATACCAGCATACTATCTACAACTCATCGGTTGAATAAATGTTATAGGGATATTGCTTTCGTCGTGAAACTCTGGATTCTTGATCATTTTGATATGTAACTTTAAGTACTGAAATATGTATATCTTTTCGTCACTAAATGATGCGAGCATATTACTGTCTAACTGCAATTTTTTATGGTAAGAATCTTAAATCCAATGTTAGTTACTAGGAGAACCCAAGTACGCTCGTTCAGATTCATGAAACAACTCTCTTGGATCGTTTCCCTTTCGGGATAAGGCGATCAGCTTTCAAGACTGTGGCTTGACTCGCCTGAACCCGTTACTATAGCAATCTTTAATACGGACACATATGACATTCTATTTGAAGTTACATTTGCCATCACATGATTAGTGTGTCATCCATGGATACATCTAGGGCTGTTAGCAAACGTATCAATTCGAAAAAGCTCGGACTATTTGGCTCGAAAAGGTGCACTCGGGATATCAAATATCAAGCCAAACGTTGGGATTGAGTATTTTGCAAAGCGAGCCAAACCGTTCGAAAAGGTTCGGCTCGGTCACCATATATGTATTTAATAATAAAATCATTATCAATCCACATATATTCCCTTCTATGTACTCATCTCATTCTTTCGTCTCCACTCTCTAGATCGCCCCCCCCCCTTTGGCCTTCTCTCATCTCTTCTCTTCTCAAAGCCGTTCCTCCGCCCCGCTCACCCTCATGAGGCATGGCATCGCTCATCCACATCAATTCTCCAAACCCCATCCCCTCCCTCTCACCTTTGTTTATATCATTGTAGCTTCAATTACAATTTCAATTGTTATTTTTTCGATTTTTTTGTTCATACAAGGTTTCGTTCTTGATTTTTCTTTCAATGGTTACCAAGCCAAATGTGTTCGGCTCAAACCTTCAAACTCAAGCCAAACGCCAAATTTTAAGGTTTGGTCACCCAAACGTATTCGGCTCGAAAATGTTTGACCTCTCAAACCTCAAGCCAAACCTCCAAATATTCGACTCGATTACAGATACGTTGTTGAGAACTAAAAATCTACTCCGTCGACTATAATAAAATTCCACTTACATGAAATCATTGATCTCTTGACAATGTTGGCTTGTTTATAAACAAACAATTCAGATCTTTCAAATCAGTAGAGATTAGCAAATTTTTCTCATAATGATGTCGCCAATGCTAGCCCACCAGAATTGACTATGTCTCATTGTTAACCAATCACTAAGATTCTTGTACTATTTTAGTGTGTAAGATATTATTTCTATTTCCCATGTGACAAATGTTCATGTAAAGTATATATTACTCAATCCGTCCCCAAAAGATTATCATATTTTGATTTTTATTGGTCAAATATTATAAAATTTAACCAAGAATTCTTATTCAACGATTAGAAATAATATAGTCTTGTGAAACCTTGTTAGATTCATCTCAAAATATATTTTTGAAATATTAACTTTTTGTAATTTTTTCGCAGGTAAAACAATAGATATTTATGTTTTAAATCGTGTTTTATTGACCAACAAAAGTCAAAATATGACAATATTTTAGGGACGGACGGAGTATTATTACAAGTTACTGTCAATCAAATAGGATATGCCCACATTAGCATTTAAAAATGATAAACATGTTTACAGCAATGTCATGATAGCATCAGATTCAGTGACTTACAAATATTTATTAGTTTTGTATTGACTTAGTCGCTTTACATTTTACTATAAGTAATAACCAGATATAGCTCTTATCCTAGTCTGCTTAAGTTTTCTTTACTATTTTTCCCTAGTCTTCTAACATGAAAGGAGAAATTAAGGTATTCGAGGATCAAAGATTTGTGGGTGAATTTGTGGATGGCGATTACACCGCGGAGCTGAAAGCTTTCGATGACACGAAAGCCGGTGTCAAGGGACTGGTTGACGCTGGAATTCAAAGTATTCCCAGGATATTTGTTAAGAAAGCTGAGGATGATGTCTTGAAATCAAATTTGCAAGTCCCAGTGATCAATATTGAAGGCATCAAGATAGCAGAACGGCGTAAAGAGGTAGTTTCTGAGATAAAAACTGCAGCAGAAAAATGGGGCTTCTTCCAGCTTGTGAATCACTCGATCCCTGTAGGCGTGTTGAAGGAAATGGTTGATGGGGTTGCAAGATTTAATGAGCTTGAGGTCGAGGAGAGGAAGGAATTCTATACCCGTGACCCGACCAAGACTGTTCGATTCAACTCAAACTATGATTTGTTGAAGGCTAAGACTCTTAACTGGAGGGACACAATGACAATCTCTGTCTCTGAAAGACTTGACCCTGGTGAGTTGCCAGCTGCATGCAGGTACGTATATCCGTCCCCCTTTACCCCGCTTAGGAGGAGCCTCGACAAAGGCATTGGGCAGACATGCTAATGTGAATATTAATTTGTAATTTGTGTAGAGAGGCTACGATTGAATACTCGAAGCATATTTCACAGTTGGGAGAGTTAATATTTGAGCTGCTATCTGAAGCTCTTGGACTGGAGTCCAATTATCTCAAGGAATTAGAATGTGCAAATTCTTTTCGTCTCTCCTGTCACTACTATCCAGCATGCCCTGAACCTGAACGAACTATCGGGTGCTCGAAGCACACAGATCCTGGATTTCTCACCATCCTTTTGCAGAACCAAATCAATGGCCTCCAAATTCTCCATGAAGATCACTGGATTGATGTTAATCCAGTATCTGGAGGATTAGCAGTCAACGTCGGAGATCTCCTCCAGGTCTGTTTTCCAGTATTTCCTACGGGTCTCTCTGCAGTACTTCGTTTGGTATTCCTAATAACTTATACCACTAAGGGGCATCTTCCTACCAGTTGTAGACCTCAGACCCCGGGTTTACTTCGTTAGTTCCATATTATGTACTTAGCTTATGATCTATGTCAGTATTAATACCTCAACTTTGATGCAGTTGATAACAAATGACAAGTTTAGGAGCGTTGAGCACAGAGTGATGGCAAACCTCGTTGGACCGCGAATTTCTGTGGCATGCTTCTTCTCTGGACCAGTTCCTGCACCAAAACAATATGGTCCTATAAAAGAGTTGATATCAGAAGAGAATCCCCCACTATACAAAGAAATCTTACTAAGTGAATATGTCAGCAATTTTTTCTCAAGGGGAATAGAGAATAAGCTTAATCTTGACTATTACAAGTTATGATGATTCAAATACCTCTGCACCATGTTTCCATATATATGATCAAGCTATGAATAAATGTTACCTTTATTCTATGGATGTTGTTTAGTAAATTTTAGTCATGATCCGGGTTTTTCAGTTCGAAGAGTAGCTGTTGCGAGTTCCCCATTACCAAAGGCATCTTTTGACCATTTTGTGTATGTAGGTGTTATATATAGCAACTTTAGGGTGTACTCGGAGTTCATAGCTTAAGAGGAAGAAAGTTAGATACTCGGGCCATCGCATTTCTCGAGTTCAGAAGTCACAATCATCTCGAAATATCATCAAAAGACTACAACTTTTTTCAACACCCTTAACGATGTCATGTACTCATGTTAGATATATCATTGCTGCAAAAAATTCAATCTATTAAATACAAACAAAAGGAAAGGAGAAAAAAACAGTGGGAGATTGACTGCCTCACGAAGTTCTCAAGGCCAATTACAATATGTTAGAGAACAATTCTGAATATATGCTTTTAGCTATAGCGTATAAGAATGACAATACCAAGTAGGAAAGCATCGAAATAAGATACATTCATTACAATACTACTATAATTTTGCCTGATATCTAGCATCTCCTCTGAAAATATTTTCAACATTTTTAATATCGACAGTTGCATGCTCAAAATATTTTCGTAGAAGAAGCAATATATGGTTATGGCCATCACTGGCTGCAGCATAAGGACCACATTCGGGCGGTTCAAGCCTCATATTATGATGGTCTTCGCTCAAGTTGGCTACACCTTTCTCTACTTTATTACAGAAGCTTCTTTCAATCATGGGATGAATCCTCATGTCTACATAACTTACCGAGAAACTGTTGCTGGAGTAGTAATGCTTCCTTTCGCCTATTTTCTTGAAAGGTAAATCAAGTTGTCTTATATCTTCCTGCAAAATCTGAGTTATAATGTCCCTATCCACTGAATCCAGTCCGTGCCCCTGTTTCTGAAACTCTAAACATAACGCAGTAAACCTTTCTCGCAACAAGTTTAATCAAGAATATAATGTTCAACTTTTTGCTTCTGTTTGCAGAAAAATTAGGCCAAAGATGACTTTAAGACTGTTCCTCGAAATATTTGTTCTCTCTCTTTTGGGGTAAGTTGCTGACTCCTAAGGAATATATATGGCTTTATACAATTTGCAATGGTTTTCACACATTGACATCTTGTTATGGGATTCCATCTATATGTTAGTTTGGACTATATTTAACGTTACAAGTGGAGTGGGAAAATCATTGCCATATCCAGTTTAAGTGCTGACAGACTAATGCCGAAATGTGTTCAGGATTGGTTTGACGCTAAACATGTATTTTGCAAGTTTAAACTTCACTTCTCCAGCTTTCCTTGCATCTATGGTTAACACTATAGCTTCTATCACTTTTGTCATTGCAGTTGTTCTCAGGTAATCTCTCACAATTCTTACTCTTAAGCTAAAAATCATCAAACAAAGAAAAAGAAGAGCCTTATGGACGCAAAATTTTAGTTCTGTGTTTGTGGCAATTTGACTCAGTTCTACAACATTAACCTAAATTGGTCAATACATGAATGCACTGAACATAACAGCCTCTTACAGGCTGGAGATAGTAGACCATCAAAATCCTCGAGGGTTAGCCAAAGTTATCGGAACAATGCTCTCCTTAGCTGGTGTTTTGACCATGACTTTATACAAAGGACCTGTCCTTAAGAACTTGTGGCATCCCCTAATACATATGAAAAGAAGCAATAACATTCATGAAGAATGGCTAAAAGGCTCAATTCTCACAGTTGCAAGCTGCATAACATGGTCTATATGGTACATCATGCAGGTATCAACTACCCCTACAAGCTATGACTTCCACATCGACTGTAGAGATAATTTATGTGTTCTAGGTGGCTGAGAGGTTTTGCACCATTAAACTAAGACACTTCTAATCATCCCAGTATATTACAATTGTATGGAAAGATGTTTTTTGTTTAGACTAATACCAAGTATATGGCAGGCATATACGTTAACAAGATATCCAGCACAACTCTCATTGACTACGTGGATGAGTTTCGTAGGAGCAGCACAATCAGCTGTCTACACAGTGATTGTTCAACATAAAAGGGCTGCATGGACTATAGGTTTCAATGTTGATTTGTGGTCGACCATCTATGGAGTAAGTACAATTCTCATAGCAAAGTACTTTGAGCAATTAGATGGCATCTGAAACTCTGTATCCTTTTTGGTAAATTTTCAGGGAGTCGTGGTTTCTGGCTTAATAGTATTCATTCAGCTCTGGTGCACACAACGAAAAGGACCAGTTTTTGTGACAATATTTAATCCCCTTTCAACAATTCTAGTAGCTGTTCTTGCTTACTTTGTTTTTGGAGAGAAATTATACACAGGAAGGTGAGTTAAGAACAAGGATGGACTAGTAGTAAGAGAAAGGGAAGGAAGAGTGATGCATTAACATGCCCGCATGCCTTTGAAGAGGCTCTCACCTAAGCGGTGGAAGGAAGATTAATCCTTTTTCTATATTACAAAATATATTCTTTTCCCTATATATTTATTCTCCTCATTGACGATAACTCTCGTCATTCTTTGCTTGCTCTTGAAGTTGGAATTTTGTTGGCAGTATTATAGGAGGAGCAGTAGTCATTATTGGTCTATATATGTTTCTGTGGGGTAAAGAAGAAGATGAAGAGAAAATGAAGCTGAAGGAGGCATGCATTGTAACTAATTATGGACAAAATGAACCAAAAACTCAAGTGGTCACTTCAAATGGGATGGATCTAAACCAGGAACCTTGATAGATGGCAATAAATGGAACATGAATTCCAACAATATATTAAAGACAAAAAAGAAGTTAGCAATCATAGCCTTATATGCCGTTAGAGGATTTCACGTAGCTTCTACGTTTCCTATATTCTCCCTAATCATAACCAGCCACACAACCTATTGTGGCAATCAGCAGTAAACATGTCATACCAGCAGTACCTATGCAATTTGAACAGAATTTTCCATTCTTACCAAATAGGAGTATGTCTTTTGTTTAAGCGCTAAAATACATGGATGGAGGGGAAAGACAAGATCTAAAAGTTACTTTAATTGATATTTACAAGGACAGAGAAGCAAGAATCCCTATTCGCCACAGATCTAAAAGTGATGAATACTAACTTGCAGATCATTACTAAGCAGCTGGAGGCCTAAGCTCATGATCCCGAGATGTATCACGAACGGGCGGAGGCAGATACTGCCACATCGGTACAAATCCATAACTAGGGAAAACTCCCATCTTGCTTGCTTCGAGATGGTATGCTGCTGCTGCCGGTGGTATAAGGCTAGCTGGGGCAGCAGTCATAGCCTTTAACTGCTGTTCTATTCTCTCTTTATCAGCTTTCAGCCTCATTTTCTCCTCTCGAAGCTCATTCTTGTCCTCCTGAATTCAGAGTAAGAAAAATATCGATGGGAAGAACTTAAAGAAGATATTGCCGATCAAATTTACTATTAATGCAGAAGGTGTAACTCTGCACCAAAAGATCGCAATCTCTTAAATCTGTAATACATAAAGTAGGACATAATAGGAGTACGAGTTCATAGTTGGCCTCACCATCTAGCTAATAAAGAAAAGAACACTTACGGGAGGCACTTTCAAAATGTCATTTTATCATTTATCAGTAAATATTCCTTCTCAAACAAATTGTAAGACAAATTCTACTCGTCAAATAATTGATCAGGTTTACCAGTAAACGTTATTCCTAACATTTGCTTAACGATCCAAAAGTTCTATAAAACCAAATAAATATTTACAGAGCCATAGACTTCCAAAATGTGGTCCACCAATAAAATATGTGTAAGCAATAGAAAGACCAGTAAACCATATTAGTCCCTTGAGACAGGATCTTAAGTTAAAACAAAGCCAAACATGCAAACCTTTAATGTTTTGATCTCCTCTAATAACTTTTCATTCATCTCCTTGTACTCCTGTGATTCAGATTTCAGCTCCTTTAGAACTCTAATAGCATTGCCCAATATTACCAATTTGTCTGTTCTAGCAGGTCTCCCAGGTTCTAAAACAGCGGACAGCTCTGAAAAACTGCCAAGTGGCAATGAAAAGATAAGACACATAATCCACTAAAAAAACCCATGCCTTTAAAAAACGAGAAGCAAATGTATGAGTTAAAACTCGAAACCATGACTAGTAGTGAAGGTATGTGTAACTTGACAGTTGATACCATATGTGTCTCATTATTAGAAGCGCTAACCTCTCGTTTAGTTTCTCTCTCCTCTGTCTCTCTCTGCAAGCTTTAGCTCCCAAACTGCCACATGAGTCACTGCGCCCCCTGTTGAACATCTTCAACAACATTAAATTCAAGAAAGGGAAATTTGAAGGAAAACAAGAGAAGCCACCACTAATTGCTTATTAGTATAGAGCATCCATAAAAAAAAATTCATTCACCAGATTGATCAACATTTTAAGCGAAAGACTGCACTTATTGTCTTACTACATAAGAAAAAGTAGGTAACTTGTGCATCAATTTGGAACTGCCTAGTTTTCCATCACAACAATAGAATTACCCACCTGGCCTTGTTAGCAAATTAAATACCAACAAAAGAGACTCAACCTGATAAACAAACGTTAACACTACTGCCGATAATCAAGTAGCTATGATATTAGTTAATATCGTTAATAAAAAAACAAATTGACTTCATAATTTCCAAGAGAGTAGACTAATTTTAAAAAGGTGTAGCTTCCATCTTGCTGAAGCTTGCATCCAAACCTAGACTGCTATGCACATACAAAATAAAATATTCAATTGGCAATGCCACCTATTAAGCATTCTGATATAGAACTTCATGAAATCAACGCGGACAATCACACATAATAAGCAGTCTGATACACACTAACAAAGCACAAATTAGAAAACAAAGGCCTAATATCATTTGATGCAAAAGGGATTCGACCTCTTTCGTGGACACTCGGTTACTGCAGATTCGCTCCCTCGCAGAGATGCGCCGGTAGCTTTTGCATCAATGTTCGAAGTAACAAGCGAAACATCGATTTCCCCACAAACACTGCAACAAGTAAAGGGTTTTAAGTGAGTCATAGAGAAAAAAAAATCCTTAAATATCATAACTTTTCTCTTCATTCTACCAATATGCATATAAGAAATTGTCTGATCCTATCTTTGATACCAAAGACTCCTCAAATCAAATACATTACCTAAAATAATCCTCTTTTCTCCCAATTGGGATCCTTTAAAATTCAGTTCAAGCATAATGCAAAAACCCCAAAAAAAAATCACAAAAGAGGACCCAGTAAAAAACATAAAAAATGCTAACTTTATTTTTCAAAATATTCTTCTTCGTTTTTTTTTTTTTAATACTTCAAAATCTCTGCCCCTCACATGGTGAGAATCGAAGTCTCTATCTGGAAAACATATTAAGTCCACAATCCTCTTTAAGCTATAACAATTCGATATTCTCATAAAAATCCAACCTTTATGAATCCCTATACATAACATAAAAAGAAAGTTACTGTACCATATAACACCAACAAAACCAACCAATAATTACTCATATTCTCCACAAAACGCCGAAATATTAACTAAAAAATACTAAAATTCAACACAAAATGCAGCTGCATTTTTCATCTATCTTTTCTTGTATAGTTTGATTTTACCTTTGAGATAAATGATGATTATCCCAGAAGGGATCAGTAGGTATATCGTCAAGGAAACCATTGATGTCTATAAAATCCCAACTGTTGTCTTCCATAATTCCAACAATTTATTAATCAAATAAATAAATAAGGCTCTGTTTTCTTTTTATCTAATATGCAGAACTTTTGTTATGATATATTTAATAAATTTTTATCATAATCTCTATTTAAATTTACTTCTGCAAAAAAAAAAGGGGGATAAATATAGTTGTTGGATTTCTGAGAATTTGATGATGAATGATGATGGAGAAGGTGAGTTGAGAGTTGTGAATATGGGATTCGGTCAAAAAGAGGCACTCAATCAAATATTTTTGTCTTATTTTATGATTGTCCCTCTACTATTTTTTTCTTTTCAATTTATCCCTTACTACTTTTATCATTTGAAGTTGCCCTTGAATGTTCTTTTTCGCTGTGGAGATGAAAGTATCTATAAAAGTTTGAAACCCTCAAACTAAGTGCTGTGACATCGTCCTGGATATGATGTTAGAGGCTGGCGCGGGATGTGCCTCGCCTGATCAGGGACTAGAGTTTGCCCGTTAACAACGTCGAAACACGAGGTTAGCTTCCAGTGAGAATCAAACTTGAGTTACATGAAGAGGCGATGCTACTTTGCACTCTAGCTTTTTACCAGTTAAGCTATGTTCCGGGGCAAGCTGGAACTATCTATACTATATATAATGTGAGAAGTCTAGAATTATTTGGTGAAGCCTATGAGGTCATCTAGGCTATTCACATGTCATTATATTATATTGACATATGTTCACTATTTAGTAATCAACTTAAAAAATAATCACTTACTTTTTTATACATGTCCATTTTTTAATAACCAACTTAATAAATAACTGTTCTCATAATTATGCCAAAAATACTAATAAAGCAATAAAATAGAAGGACAATTCAATTAGTTCGTATCCTTCACATCTAATTACCTATATTTGACTTGTAACTAAGCACACCCCTAAATTCATCTTACATAACCCACCCCTCGCCCCCCTTCACAAATATTAACATAGCATCCACTAAGGAGGCTCCAAGAAGCTACTACCTTAATTGAGCCAGATCAATTTATGTGTTTAAATATCCACTAAGCATCGTACTTTGTTAAGATGCATATCTACGTCGAAAGTTGTTGTATTTTCGGGTCAATATATAAGATCTTGGGCTACTCTTTTAATTGACAATTGGTTTTAGAGTGGAACCTCATAGATACTTAACATGGTATCAGACCAAGCCCAAGTTATTGAGGCACGTGTAACCCAGCCGATGTTGTTCCGACAATTAATACCGGCGAAGAATATTCCGCCGACGATTGGGTTACACGTGAGGGGAGTGCTAAGATACACATCCTACATTGGAAGTCGATGTCCTCCCGAATCAATATATAAGATTTTGGGCTACTCCATCAATTGCCAATTGATTTTAGAGTGGAACCCTGCAGATTCTTAACATACTTTATTTTCATCTACTTAGTTATTATTTTTAAAATATCTTTCTTTTAAGGAAATCACAATTTTAACAAAAGGAAAATGTGAATCTAACGACCAAAAATCATAAGCATAATGTTTTTCTCAAGCGTGTAAGTTTATGCTCCATTTTAAGCAAAGCATCCACTTGGAAAAATATTGTGAATAATCACATTGCAATAAATAAGTAATTAAAGGTATCCATTATTTATACATCACTTATTATAAAAAGAAAAGAAAAAAAAAACGTATCCATTATATACGCTGAATTACCAGTTTCCTCAAAAGACTGTTGCCGTGTACGCAATTTTTCCTTGAATAAAATACTCCACAAATCATTACTTCAATTAAATATACAATATCAAACTTGTCTTCACTCTTATTCTAATATATAATTGGCTGCTAAATGTGGATAATAATTGGTTACCGACAAGAACAAAACATGGGATAAATGAAATAAAAATAAAATGAAATGTTATCCAAAACAACATGGCGTGCTCATGATAAAAAAAAAACCAGAAATAATTGAACAACTCCAGATCTATTTACCAAGGAGAAAAGGTGTAGTAGAAAGACTGGAGGAGAAATTTATTATTGATTAATGCCATCGTACGATTACATTGCTATAGACCAAGAATGTTATGGTTACACTCCTGTGTGAAGAGAGCATAAGTACCAGTAAGGGACCTTTCTCTTCACGGCTCGGCTCTATTGCCGAAGGAGGTTGTTTGACATTTTTGGAGGAAACTAGATTACAAGAGCTTCATTTTTTAGCTTGTCAATCAGCTCATCTACAGAAGAGAGGATGACACCAGCTTTTCGCTTAGGAGGTTCGATTACCTCGACGATCTCCAGATCAGACTTGAGTTCAACGTTTAATTCCTGTGGAGTAACTTTCTTTATGGGCTTTGATTTTGCTTTCATGATATTGGGGAGAGTTGCATATCTTGGCTGGTTGAGCCTCAAATCAGTTCTGCACACACCACAGATATTGAACATGAGAATAAGATCAATTGATAATGGTGAATTTATAAACGATTCTCCCAACAGCGTAATCGATACAAATACACAGTTGGATAGTTCGTGACCAGCCACTAGTGTGCTTCTCAACAATCAAATGAGAGGAGGGGGGGGGGGGGGGGGGGGAGCATTGCTCACTTCATGATGATGGATCACATACTGACAAATATACCACATAAGATGAACTTATTTCGCCATCCTTATAGATGAGCTTACCAAGAGGTGCCACAGTTCAGAGTACACTTGGTCGTTACTCGTTCCTACATAAGTTTTAATTTCTAACATCACTACAGAGTAAAATTACTCAGATAAAGAAATTTAAGAAGCACCAAATGTTGCAGAAATGAAGAGAAGACTACAAGAAAATGCATTGTATAGAAGATCTCAGCTGATGGCATAAATTGTTCCCATGAATTATTTTCATTGTGGTACGGGTTTCACCAATTAAGTAGGACATAATAGGAAATTATTTATCAATCGACTTGCAATGAGTGATGCATCCAACTTAAGAGGGAAAAAGAGTCCCATATCCGAATTACCAATTTGTGTTTCCACACAGATTTTAGATAGAAATAGCAAAGACGCTACAGAGAAAGAATTGAAGTTACGTTATAACAGCTGGTAAATCCAAGCATAGTGTCTCCAGACCTCCGTCAACCTCTCTATCTACAGTTACTTGTTGCTTTTCTTTATCCAGCACAACCTAATAAAACACCAATAAGTAACGCAATCTAACTAATTTCAGCATAATGCTCAATACAAGGCACACAAGCCAAACCTTAGAAGCAAAGGTTCCTTGCGGCCAATTGAGCAGCCCTGCAACCATTTGCCCCGTCTGATTGCAATCATCATCTATTGCCTACCACATATCTTAACATCAGCAACATTATACTAAACAAATTCCTCCAATATCTCTACTTCACATAACTCAAATTTATACCCAGCCAAACTATCTAGTTTGTTTTCAATTGTCGAATTTAACAAACTTTACGGCCTCAATTGACACCCAAAACTTTAATTCGAAAAAATTATCACGATGATGATAAAGTAGGTTGAAAATAATATTGTCGATGACATAAAAAAACCTACTCTAATTCAAAATAATTGTTTGATACCGCAGAACGAAACATCAATTAAATTGAATTGAAGTTATTATAAGAAGTCAACAATCAAAATTGGAAAGTGGACAACTTTTCATGATCAAGATCACATGAGCTCAAAATCCACATTCAAACTCACAAACAAATTCCAACATTAAAAAACCTCAAACAGTCAAAACTGGTCAACCTTTCGGTACAAAACTAGTACTTCCAACTTAAATTAAACTAAAAAAACCAAATTAATCAAAAATCAATCAACCAAACCTGTTTCCCAAGAATAAGCAAACTGGGCTTCTCAGAATCAACAAGCGCTTTGAGAATCCTCGCAACCGATAACGGATAAAGCGGCACCACCTCAGCAGAAGTGTCCACGTGGATGGCCCGGTCAGCCCCCATTGCTAGCCCGGTCCGAAGCGTATCCACACATTTGGCCGGGCCCATGCTCACGGCAACAACCTCGGAGGCCCGGCCCGATTCCTTGATCCGTAAAGCTTCCTCTAAAGCTATCTCACAAAATGGGTTCATTGACATCTTCACGTTCGTAGTCTCCACACCACTCTACGTAACAAATCCCAAAATTCATTTTCAAAATGTCTAAATTCGCAAGCGTTAGGAAGAAACATGTATGATCAAATTACTATCGACACTGTCTTAATCGAGTCTGTTACACACCATTAAACAACTCAAGCTATTGCATCAGCCTAAACTCAAGTAACTAAGCACTCAAATTCCTTAACACAGACACTAATTCAATAGTCAGAAACTACTTAAGTGAGATGATTAAGGATTATTTAAGTCTATATCTCTATAATCGAATAGCCTAGTGAAAAAGGCTTGCCAGTGACGAGAAGGTCTTCCATACTCAACTCATCGCTAATTTAAAAAAAAAAAAAAATAACTGATCGAACATCCTCAATAAACATTTTAATTGGTACCTTGTCGGGTTTGACTCGGATTTTGACGGCGTAATCGACGACGCGTTTGATGGCTACCATAATCTTCATGTTTAATTTCAAGTGTATAACATATGGTTTGGTATTTTGGTAGAAAGGTTATATATATAATGGTTTGGTTTCTAAAATTGAGCTCAAATTTAATTATTGTCATCTTGGGCACGAGTATTTGTTGGGGTTTGGAATATTGGATAACGTGAATACGTGAGACATTACTAATTCATCAAATGATTTAGATTTTACATTATTGTAATCATACGTGTATATTAAATCCTAAATCTTTAGCTATTAAAATAGAGCATAGTTGGTAGTCCTTTTGCTAGTTGAGTGGTGTTTGTTGACAAATTTATGAATAAATTACAAAAAGTTAAGAGATTGAGAATTTTTTTTGAAAAGCTTGACATGTAAAGACCTACAGTACAAAGTATTAACAGTATCATATATCACTTCTTCATTTAATTTAATTTGTGGGTGATTAACATGCAAGCTTTAGTCTCCTAATCATGAGTGACACATTTTACGATTTACCTCATTCGTATCTTTCGGGGCAAGGATATGCAGAAACCGTTAATGGTTCACGCTTTGACAATGTTTGTTGAAGATAAGAGAATGAGTTAATATAATTACATTAATTATTTTGAAGTGAGATCCTTCAAATTAATAGCACATCAATAGATAAGCGATTGATTACATGACGAATACGAGCAGTGTATATGGGTGGAAAAAACACTGAAACATGCGTCATGCGCCAAAAAGGGGCCGGGGAAACACTATACACACAACATAATAGTATTTTTCATGAATGAAATTACAATTTTGCTCCAAACTCAAACTTAAGCAAATATTATCTTTTCAAATAAGGGGATAGAATTATCTTTTCACTCATAAATTCTATTGTGTTAGTGTATGTATAACAGATCAGCCAAAAAGGCTAAATGGTCATCAAATCAAGACTCATCTCGGTATAAGCTGAGCTGCACAAATTCGTTACACAATCGGTTTTTCGTGAGGCCCTCTAACTTATTTGAATTTAGAAGTTTTGTTCGTTGTAGCCCATAGTCCAATAATTGATCTTGTTATTTATCAATTGATATTAACTAGAATTTAGACTCTAAAGTCTAGAGTAATTTAGAATTTAGACTCTAAAGTCTAGAGTCATTACTCGTTAATAGACGAGTGTCTCGATATTCATTCGAAAACGTTAAGATGTACATCACACATCGAAAGTCGATGTCATCCCGAGTTAATATATAAGATCTTGGGTTACTCATTCTATTGTCAATTGATTTTAGAGTGAACCTCATAGACTCTTAACACAAAATATATTAACAGTGTAATTAGATAGTAATATAGATGGCTAGATCAGATTTAATGTTGTCGCGTAATGATCTATATTAATAATTATCGAATTTAAAAAAGTGAATCAATATATACTTGTTGAAACATGACATGTTTGATACATTTATATTATGAACAATGTAAATTAACAATTAGTGACATGACTTCGGTGGCTAGTCAATTTGCTAATGTTTAAAAGGATGTCGATTATAAATTTATAATACTCAAAAGTCTGTGTTAAGAGTCGTGGGGTTGGCAAAGAGTTTTGATACCAAATATATAAACTCTTGAACTACTCTCTCTACTGCCAATTAATTTTAGAGTGGAACCTCATAAACTCTCAACGGTCCACATAAATATCGAACTCAATAAAATGTATATTCACCTAAGCTTTCAGATTTTTTCAAGCAAAAACCTTAACAATTACTATAAACAAAGTAGTCAAATTCACCAATAGTGGAGAAGTGTTGGGTGGTATACAATCGTCGTCAACACGTGGGTCATGTCACATGTGTTATGTGTACTAGTTGCTTGCATAAGCAATGACCATCCCTTACATATCAATTTTTGATGATATTATTATCAAACGAAACAAATGGAAGCCGTATTATTCAACTAAATAAGTTCAACATATTTTGAATGTCATTTTTAAATTATATTGATTTCGAACATACACTCTAAAACACCTAAATCTTCTATTGATTGCGCGGTTGCTATTGTTATCGTAACATCTAAGCTTATAGTATGTGAAAAATGGCATCTAGTAGGTGAGCATCAAATGATTCAAACAAATTCGAAAACCGCCATGCAAGTTGCCACTTGAAAAGGAACAAACCTGAGAACACAGTCAAGTAGTCGTCCTTGACGATTCAAGGTTCACTGCATGGAATCATATATATATTTCAACCTTCATGTTTGAATTTTCTTGTCCACGTGGGATTTAATTTCCTCCACCAAATTATCCCACGTGGCAAATGCTCATGCCATCATTCTTACACCAACTTATATTGTTCCAAATTCGAAAACACTATAAAAGCCCATTTGACTAATATCATAATTAACTTATTAAAATAGACAACATACATGGACACCTCCAAAGATACCAAGAACAACAATGGAGACGAGATCAAGTATAGAGGGGTGAGGAAACGGCCATGGGGGAAGTACGCGGCTGAAATTCGAGACTCCACCAGAGGCGGGGCTCGAGTTTGGCTCGGAACGTTTACCACCGCAGTGGAAGCTGCTAGAGCTTACGATAGGGCAGCTTATTCCATGAGAGGTGAATTAGCAATACTCAATTTCCCAGAGGAGTATGGCATGCCTTTTACATCTTCACATTTCTTTTCATCTTCATCTTCGTCTTCTAAAAGGGAAAATAATAAACAAGTCTTCGAGTTCGAGTATTTGGATGATAAATTATTGGAGGAGCTTCTTGAGTATGGAGACAAACACAATAACACCAATGATAATGGTCATTGCAACATGTAAATTTATTTACTTCATTGTAATAATTTTTTCCCCTTCAATAATAACTAATAAATGTGAAAGGCCAATGTGACATATACATCACATTATTTACGTTTGCACATTATAGATTGTATGTATCAGTTCGAGTTTTATCTAATGAACATTCTATGAATAGCATACGCGAATTCTCGTTACAACAGTATTACACAGAAGTATTAGAGACATATCATTTTTAGATCATATAATGAAAATTAATTAAAGACTTTTAGAAAATAGAACAAATTAAAAAGGGGGCCTAGTTTGTTTGAAATGTCATTGTTATTCATGTGACATGCATCATCGACTTCAAAGGGGTGGTGTATTTGGACAAATCCATCAATTTCAAGTTGATAATTCGTTATGCTTTTTCTTAATGGTTGAGTTTATACGTGCTGTATATAATATAGCGTATGGATATATGAAACAAGTGACTTGTTACATTTAATTTTCTAAGTTTGACTACTTCTAAGACTAGAACTAGAATTAGAATAAGTTACTTAGTGATATGATCTAGTTTGTCCAATCTCAAATAATTGTCTTAATGTTTTTTTCAAACCTTAACTAATTTAAGTTAAATAACAGTACAGTATTTACATAAAATAGTGAAATTATTAATAATAAGGTAACACTAGCAAAACATGAAATAACCTTCGCTGTACAAATGTGGCGACACATCTTCGCTGTATTTTCCTCCTCTTCTCTCTAGACTCAGATGGAGGAGGCTTTTGCTGCTGCATGATTGGCCGAGGCATGGTCTTCAAATAATCCCTCAAGTTCTCTGTAATGCCTCCCAGACGAATCCTGCATTATAGGGTCATTTAGGCGCTCATTGAGTAAGCGAATCCCAAGATGCTCTGGCAGTTCCTACACAGAATTACAATTTGATTAAGAATCTATGTAAAACACATCATGAAGCATTGAGCAAAACAATAAAACTGAACCACATTGAAGAATGATATAAGAACATATCTCAGATACCTGAAAGAGGACATGCCAAGGCAACGCATCAGTGCCAAGCAAGTGAGCAAAGAACTTACCAACATTCCGCAGTTTGTTGGTTTCAAGCCTATGAATCATTGAGTATCGTTGGACAAAGCATTTTTCGAAGTTCTCTTTATGCACTCTGTTGATCATGCAGAAGCGCTGCCCCAAAAGCCCATGGTAATGCAGATATGTCCTCTCCTGACTGCAACACTCCAACAGCATGATGCACAGTTCCATCTATATAGACAAACAAGAAGTGAACGAGTTAACTCAAAACAAAGTTACGGATAGTGGAGGCAGCACTCCTAACCTAAGCAGCAAAAGAAAGTTACAAATAAAAATAGGTATGCACCTCTTGACCAGGTTCCAGTTTAATTTTCAACAATTTATGACCTGCTTCTTCAAAATCAACACCAGACATATTTGGTCCTCCAGTTCAGCGAGATCTAATTCAGGGCGTACTACAGGATAACTCTGTAATAAGAAAAGTGACATGATCGTTAAACATTACAGAAGGAAAAATAAGACCAGTAGGTAAAGGAAATGAAAATAAAAGAAAGACGCGCAGAAGCACCACAACATAGGAGATCATAACGGCCTACAAATAAACATAGAATAAGTTCCGTAACCATTGAAGATTCGAATAGCATACCGGAAACTTAGCTTTCCTTAACGCAAAGAGGCCTTCAATTAGAAACTGCACACGTTTATCTATTTCCCCTTCATGAAGGATTCAGCGGAATCGTTCAAAGAAACAAAAAACAAATTAAGAACCTCTACTCGTTTTTCAATACTATCAGCAGCAGTTCCTATCATGCTAGACAACTACACGACACACTATAGATTCGAATGCTGCAACCAGATTCAAGAACTTTCCTCAGATAAACAGAGATACAAATAAGAAGTCATACTTACATATACGAACACACTACACACAGAAATTTAGGAAAATAATACTCATATCAAAGCATAATGTGCAAAAACGATCAACAATATAGAAACATGACATCTATGAGTAATATAACTAACCATGGAGACCGCGAGGACTGAGGTCTCGAAGCATGAAGCCACATTCTGTGACGAATCCCACAGCCACCTCAACACTATCGTCGGTAGGGTCTTTCAGCAGAAGGGTCAACAACTTCAGCGCCATCAACTCGTGAACAACCCGTTGATTGACGAAATGTGCAATGAACTTCACTGCAGCCAACAGTGAAGGCTTGTGATTACGCTCGAAAGCCCTTGGAAGCTGTAAAACAATCCTCCGCAACAAAAATGAACTCGTCGGAAGTAAATCATCGAAGAGAAGAGAGGATGAATTTCATCCAAATTAGGTAAACGAGTTTGCAAGAGTCCGTATACTTATAAACTGTTAGCGCACTTTAGAAAATGAAAAGAGGTACGTATCTCATAAGAAGAAATTGGGAACATGTTGAATACAGGAGGGACCTCATTTGCCTATGGTATATTTGTCATGTAATAAAAATTCGAATACCTAAATCTTACTTTTTATGGTATCCATTCATATTCATCGCCAATTCACCCTATGGAGTAATGCCACGTTCAACCGCAACTTTAATGGTTCTGTATTCCCCTGCTTTGGGGAGTCGTGAGTAGATAAATCACGGGATATACGCCAGACGGTTAGGGGAAATTGATATTACATATTAACCACTTTTACACCAAATTCTACCTCATATAAGACTCGAACACGCACAATGTAGAAGAGACAAATCGTAATGTTACTTTTCCCAAACTCTTACCAACCGACCTGTGCCCCGGGAACCCTTATATAATACTACGTCCTTGTGTCAAAGGAATTATGTACTAGTACCATCTTTAAGTTGACTAGTGAAATCGCACCATTTATGTCATTATCGATGAGCGAAATATTATGTTATGACTATTAAAGATTAAAGTATAATTCAATGTTCGCTTTCTCGATTATTCGACAATAAATTCTTTGTATATTTTGACATATTTGTTGAATGTGAGAATCAAACTAATAATTAAACAACTAATAAGTAGTCTATAACATCATCACTTACATTTTATATCAATGCACAAACTGAATCACTTTAGTAAAATAAATTCACTTGACAATGTCTACTCCATTTAGCAATGTAAAAATTGTTCACCAATATTCATCAAAAGCTATAATCAGTCTTGAACAAATTCTTACTAAATGGTTTAGAGCCAGTGATAACATTCTCCTTATCCCCCTCCCCCTCCCCTGCATCTTCATCTTCATCCTCAAAAGCTGGATGTTTCAAAATGTAAGTCATCAACTGAGTGCCCCTAAGTGCATTTGTTAAGGGCAAGTGCCCTTCAGGAGTTTCATCATTCAATTCCCAGATGAACTCTGTAGGAAATGCCCTGTAATTATACTGCTCGATTTCGGAATCGAGTTTCTTCATCCAACCAAGCTTGATGAATAGCCTGGAGAAATCCATGTTACATTTCTTGAATATCTTCTTCTGGACACTGTAACCGAATTTGTTGTCGCTGTACTTTCTCCAGAGTGCGTCTATTGTTTTCAAGTCTTGTTCGGGGATGAATTGGACTTCCGAAAAGAAGACGTACCCTCTTTTCAGGGACCCTTCACCTGCTAAGACGATTAGCAGGCGTCGGGTTTCGTCGTCTGCTTGCCTGAAGTTCTTGGCTGATAGAAGTTGCTCCAGGAGGTCGTATGAGATGGCGTTGGGGTCTGTTTTCGGAGGGGTCGTTGGGGTGGTGGAGGTGGTGGAAGAGATTGAATTACTAGTGACAAGCCTGGAGAAAAATGGGTTGTTGGTATTGGAATTGGAATTGGTGTTTGGTTTCTTGACAAGAAATGAGGTGGAGGGCAGGGTGGGGCGAGGGCAGTCGATCGAATGGCGCCGCCTGAGGGCATGGTGGTGGGTAATGTTGGCTTTGAAACAATTATTTGTAGCCATGGGAATGTAATTTGAGGTGGAGAATTGGTTTTGTGTAGGTAGTTTTGTGGTAGAAGTGTAAGAGGTAGAGTTTGGTAGTTTTTGTGTTGAGTGTGTTTGGGTTGGTTAATTTGATGTGGTTTTGTTATATGTAATGAGGGTATTGGGGGGGAGATAAGAAATGAGTGTAAGATTGAATGGAAGAAGGCATCATGAAAAATATAAAGATGGAATGTGATTGGCTACATGTTGATACTCTTATCATTAAACTAGAATGTGATATTCTGACCCACAAGCTTGTTGGATTACTTGGATATGGGGGCAGGCTTGAATGTGCTAGGAACACGTCTATAGTCTAGCTTTATATTCCTACCCCTATGTATGTATATGGAGTAAGTATAATTGCATAAATGATCTTTTGGAGATTTGTTAAAATAGGGTTGGCAAATGGCACCATCCGTCACTCACGTTTATCAGAGTTCTGCGTGCGATTACTGTGCTTCAAGTTTGACTGTTTTCGATCACTGAGGTTAGATATTGTGTACAAAACGACCAACTCTCACGTTTTTTTATATAATGTAATTTTTTGAGTTCTTTACAGGGGTACTTTAGTCATTTTCGTACCATTTTAACACTATTTACTCTAATTATAATTCCAACAGCAATTATTCAATCACATTTTACCTCTGTAAAAACTCAAAAATTGTATGAAAATGACTAAATTACCCCTGCAAAACTCAAACAATCACATTTTGACAAAAAAAAGCGCGAGAGTGGGTCGTTTTGTACACAATATCCAACGTCGGTGATCGAAAACAGTCTAACTTGAAGCACAGTGATGGAACGCAGAATGCTCGTAAACGTGAGTGATCAATGGTGTCATTTGCCCTTATATTACCCAAAGTATAAGTTGCTACACTAATAGTATCAGTCCATGAAATTACGTAATTATTATACGAGCAGTCCTTATCTTTAAGATAATGATATGTATAAACATAAGTTTAACATAATATGTCTTTTCATTTTTTTTAGGATAAATTGAAGCTTTAATAACTCAACAAGTCTTTTAAGAGCAACTTAATTAACCTTAATCATAAAGATAAAAGACTGATATGTGCTATTGTTACTGGGCACATTAGTTATCTAGTTCAGTCTTGACTTTCAATAAATTTCGAGAATTATTTTTATGTAATTAAATATTTCCTCTATTCATTTTAAATTTTAAGAATATCGTAATCGGTCGGTTTTTTCTTAATACAAAATCCTAACATAACTAAAATAGTGGTGATAGAGAGCATGGTCCAAGGGTAAAAAAGTTCACGGACGGCAAAGGGACAACCGGACAAGAAAGGGTATCGAGTCGTGGACATTATGTTGACCAACAACTGCTACAAGTTAGTACAACTAAGTACTACGGTGACGATCACACCAGGCTAAGCTAGCTACTACATGTAACCACATATTGACATTGAATATGTTAGTACTTGTTTAATGTTATGTTACCGTCACATTACCTTCTATACTCGTAAAGTCGAATTTCAACTCAGGACCTTAAAAAAATACTTCATCAATATGCTTAAACATCTATTCTATTATTGGATTATTAAATTTTTTGAAATTTTGATTTAACCGTTAATATTTAATGAAAATCTAATTTTATCCAAACAATATATTTTCAAATTTACAATTTACATTATTATTCCACCAAGTCCAAAAAATAACTACCTTTTTTTTAATTCAATATTAAGAGAAAATTATCAATATGCTCCCATTATTGCAGTTGTTTTGTTGCCCAAAATTATCAAAAGTCAAAATGTGACAATTTTTTAGGGACGGAGGGAGTAGATAAGATCGTCCACCAAACAATTAACGAATATTCTTAGGAAATTGGTGCATCTTATCTTATGAATAGCTTACTCCGTTATTTTTATATGTCCACCTATTTATCATAATCTTTTATTCAACTTTTTTTATTATCATTTTGGCATTAAAATTTATATATTTAGATTCTGAATAAATTTGTTGACGTTATCAATCTACTAATTATATAATTTCAAACAATTTTTTTTCTTTTATCAATTTAGCATTAAAATCTATAATTTTTTACTAATCTTCCCCCAAAATGTTCAATAACTACAGTTTTACCCCCAAAAATAGTCAAAACGTCAAGTATTAAATGGAATTAACAGTCGGTGACCAAAATGCAACACTTTTTATAATATCGAGGACTAAACTACAACTCGTCAATTCTCAGGGACCGTTCCTGCAATTAGCTCCTTTGAAATTATCAATTTATTTTTATTCAAATGACCAGACCGACGACAAGTAAAATGAAACTATGGAGTACTATATAACTTAGAAGAAGAAAAACAAGTCTTTTTGTTGAGAGAGAATAATCAAGAAAAGAAGTAGATGGAAAAAGAAGAGGTGAAGCTATTAGGTTTCTGGATGAGCCCTTTCGTGCAGAGAGTAAAATGGGCGTTGAAGCTAAAAGGGATCGAGTTTGAATATATAGAAGAAGATATTATCAATAAAAGTCCTCTGCTTTTAGAGCTGAATCCTGTCTACAAAAAGGTTCCAGTTTTAGTTCACAATGGAAAAGTCATGTCTGAATCTCTAATCATATTGGAGTACATAGATGAGACATGGAACAACGATAACATCTCCTTGCTCCCTCGTCATCCTTATCAAAGATCCCTTGCTCGTTTTTGGGCCGACTTTTCTGAAAATACGGTACCATCTTCAGTTCATTTTGATTGTCGTTTTCGTTTTTTTAATCAGCTTGTCAGTCATCATGAGTGGACTTTTTATTATGGCGTGAATCATTTTAATTATCGTTTGGCTAAATTTCATAATGCCCTTGAACTATTGTCAACTGATTGAATACTGAACTTCTGAATCGATTAATGTGCTCCATAAATTTTTAAATCGGTCAATTTGCACCATGAACTACGACTAACCGGTCAGTTTGAGAATTTTCACCATAAAATTGATAGTTTTTTGATTTTAATGAAGGATAAAATAAAAATTCAACATGTTATATGTATGTGAGATTAGTTTATAATATACAAAAATATAGTGGACCTATTTCAAAATAAACTAATCCCTCCCTACCGTCCCCTTTCATCTTCCCCCTCCCTTCATCTTTTCCCTAAATCGCACCCACACTTCCCTGAACTCCGGTAATCATCATCAAAACCTAAAAACTATCAATTTTATGATGAAAATCCCTAAACTGACCCGTTCATTGTAGTTCAGGGGGGCAAATTGACCATTTAAAAGTTTAGGAGGCACATTGACCGATCAGAAGATCAATTCCTAATTTGATCAGTTGACAATAGTTCAGGGGACATTATGCAATTTAGCCTTATCGTTTTTGTTTTTCTAACAAATTTGTAATCAGTGGCGGAGCCACATTGGTTCAGGGCACAAAAAAAATATTATATATATTTAAAGCAAAATTAATGTAAAAATTAGCATTTAAATTTTTATTTGAATATATCTAAAGATTTTGAACAGGCATTTTAATATATTTATTTAGTGTTTTGTTAATGGTAAATTAATAATTGGGATTGTGTATAGCTCATAAAAATAGCAGTGGAAGCATTGGTGACCAGAGGTGAGCAACAAGAAAAGGCAGTGAGATCAACAATGGAGGCAATAGAGAAGCTAGAAAAAGAGCTAGATCAAAAAACATTCTTTGGAGGTGATTCAATTGGTTATTTGGATTTAGTACTTGGTTGGTTATCTTATTTTTTGCCTGCTTGGGAGGAATTAGGATCATTCAAGATTCTTGATTCTTCAAAATTCCCAGCTTTCACTCAATGGGTTCACAACTTTCTCACCCACCCTGTGATCAAGAATGATTTGCCTCCTCCTAAAGAAGAAATCAAGCTTTATTTTGAGGAAATCAGCAGGAAAATTGCACCACTTTTTCAGAAGATTGAGTGAAAGATAATATCAAGAGTTTATATACTCTTGTGGAACATATATATGTGTGTATCTTCAAGAAGAATTCATGGATCTTTATAGTTGTAATGTAAGGCTTCGAGGCACAACTGGTAAAGAGCTGGAGTATTACACTCCAATTCTCTCATCAGTTGAGGCACATCCGCTATTTAACGATCATGAGCGTGGTTACTGTTAGAAAAAGAGCAGGAGTGTGGTTACTGTTAGGATGACAGTTTCATCCTTTTTATGTAGTCGAATGTAAGTGAATTGTATTTTTCATTTACTTTAAGTGAAAGGCCAACTGAAATTGTCGTGGCTCGATATTAATTTCTCTAATACATGTTCATTATATAAAAAAGACTAATCTTGGTTACATTTTCAGTCTGATTTGTGCAGCATTGCGTTATTTTACCTAATTCCGATGTGTAGTTTAGATAATCGCATGGTCTTGCGTTTAAGCTAGTACCACGAAATCTTTGAAATCAAGATTCGAATCTCATTGTATAAGAATATAATTAAAGCTGTTAATATGTGATCGCTTTCAAGCCCATCGAAGCAAATTACTACAGAAGTTACTCACAAATCTATTGAGATGTGATATTCAATTGAGTGGACTGACAAATATCGAATTAAGTTTAAGGCAAAATAAGCACTATTTCATCCTAGAACAGAAAAATCAGTCATTATACTCTATTCTCCTAAGAAGACTCCCTGCAGTCCTCTCATTGGCCAATCGCGGTTCTCGGATGCTTCCTGCAGCTTCATCTTTTTCCTTTGGCTGTTCTCACATCCTTCATGTGTCCCAGAGGCTACATGAGAACCCACATCTTCCAGGCCATTTTCTAAGGCTGTGACCAGGTTCTCAAAATAATTTGCAGTGACTTTAGTTAGACCCATTAGCTTCGAGCGGAACAGAAGGAAGTCTATAGAAGGCGAGCGCCCTTCTATGTAGTAATCCTGAAGTTCAGTCTCTGCACATCTGTGGAGCCTTTCCAGACCAGCTTCGGCTTCACCTTGCAAGTACTCGAAGAACTGCTTCTTCGTACGCTCCTCCTCAGGCAAATAATAACCATACGCATAGGTCCATTTCAACACTCTCCGGCATTCAATAATCTGATGCCAAGCTTCAATAATGAACGACACCTTCAGCTCCTCTTGGCAATTCTGCTCACTAATCACCTTGATAAGGCCACTTTGCATTTTCTCCAAATCAGCACGAGCTTTTTCCCTGGATTTGTGATTTGAAGCCCATCGCTCATAATAATGCATATACCTCTGCAACATATTTTTAGCCCTCTCTCTAATAACCTCATCTGCATCCACACGTTTTGAACCTTCTTTAAACTGATTACAATTATAACCAGCGTGATCTTTCCAATCGCGAAGGCACAGCCAGCAGAACTCATACCCGCAAGGCATCCCACAAGTCATGTGATTGCACCCCTGATTTTTTTCAATTGCCCTTTTGCACTTGGGGCAGTTTTTTGTATAAGCAAGTATCCACGTCGTATTTTCAGATTCATTACTATTCTTCAGATTCCATTTCTCCACCGTCCCACAATCAACAGGCCGGTGAAGTTCCTGGATACAATTAAAGCAAAAGCTGTGAGAACAACTGCAAGTAACATCATAGCTTCCACTCTCATCAAGATGTTCAATAGCATTTCCGCAATCCGGGAAAGGACACCATTTCATCCCTCTTTTCCCTTCCACAAAAGACCTGATCATATAATGCTGATACTTGTGCTTTTCAGCATCACTACCAAACTCTGTAATAAACCCTTCTCCAACAGCAGCACGACACTTAGGCATAGGACACTTCAAGAATAAACATCCAGGTCCATCCTTAATAGAAGAACTAATATAACCTTTCCAACAATTCATACAAAAGGGATGGCAACAAGACAACCACTTAACCATATTGAAACCATAATCATCGAAACAAATACCACAACTCACTTCATTAGCACTAGTCACTTCAATAACCTGATCATCATCAGCAGCAGCATCAGCATCCATCAATCCAACCGCTTTCCGAACACTCCCTTCATTAGCAAACCAAGCTTCATGCACCTCATTAACATCCCACTTAAAATGCAGCAGCAGCAAACTTGCTACTTCTTTGGGTACAGAGAGAATCAAAGAAAGTTCAGAAATATTTTCCTTTAGGTGATCAAGAACCTCTTTTTCACTCAAAATACTATTAGTTTTCTTGTGGGGTACGACTGTATCCTCTATAAATTCATCCTTTTCACCACCAAATAAAATATTATCATCACTATCATACGCATCATCAATACTATCCTCATCAGAAAACATGTTTTTATCATCAAATTCAGACATGATCACAAAAACAATTATGGGACTTTCCAGACAACAAAAAATCAAGACTTTAAGACAACAACAAAATTAAAGACTTTAAAAAGATCACAAATAATTTAGATAATAAAAATCAAAACTTTAAAAAGTGTTGCGAATTGAGATGGAATCTGGATTACTATAGGAATTGAGATGAGGGTTTACTGTTTATTAGCGTATGAATAGGTTCAAATTGAAGACTTTTATAGATTGGGAAAGAAGTCAAATTTTAATTGGGGACGGACTAATATAATTGCCCAATCAAAAAACATTCCTTAATACTTAATCCTATGAGTTTCAGGTTTGTTGGGTTCATCGAACCATGGCATGGGCCCCTCTTTTGTCGTTAGCAAAAATTCTTTAGTCCACGTGTCACTACCTGAATGGTCGAGATATTTTTCTTTGTGGAAATACTTAAATTGATTTTTCTTTAATTCGAAAGTGTAGCAAAAAAAAAATCAATCGTGATCAATACATTCATATTTCCATAATAGTTTGTTAATAACTTTCTAAATTTTTGTGTCCAAAGTAGTGTGATAGTTTGATGACATCTAACACAACCTTTTAATCAATAACTTTTGAGTTCAAATCTTATTAGGACTATTCAATCGAATAGTCTAGTGGAAAAGACTTCTGCCAGTGATAAAAAAGGTCCTGGGTTCGAAAAAAAAAATCTTATTAAGACTATTTGCTTCATATTTACTCTAATATTTTTTGTATTTATTATTTATAATAGGGATAATGGCACAATCGACCACTCATGTCACATAACGTTCACCATTCACTCACTCATGTTTCATTTTAGCCTTTTTGATCACCCATGTTATTAATCATGTTTGGTTTGTGGGTTAACTTTTCCGTCAAATTCAATATTTACCCAAACAGAGCCTTAATAAGGGTAATCAAAAAAGCTAAAACGAAACATGGATGATCGAATGGTAAATCTTATTAAACATGAGTGATCTATTGTGTCATTAACTCTTTATAATATCATTGTATTTATACACTCATTGCTAATTTTCAATAAAAAAAAGTTTGTGTCAACCAAAATTTATTATGGAAAAGGAATGTAGGAAGTATTTCATACATGATTGAATTGGATGGATAATTATGGAGAAATCTATAATGTATATAATGTTTAAGATCAAAAGATGTTTACTGGAATAAAATTTTATGATAGAAACCTCCTTAAATATAGGAGTGATATTTAAAATTATTTTCATGTTCTATTTTTAATTCATTCTAAAAAATGTATTAATGAAAATTAATTTAACTACCTAAATTTGTTTGTGATTTAATTTAAGCATTGATGAATATTTAACCAAATGGATAGTTGTTGAACAATGGGAAGCAAACAAATACTTCCCTTAAGTCTTTTTCGATTCACAATATTTATTATTCAGACTTTTTTTTTTGTAAATTAGCGATGAGGTGAGTTTCGAACCCAGGACCTTCTGGTCTCTAGCAAGAGCCTTTTCCACTAGGCTATTCGATTGACTCGATATATTTATTATTCAGACTTGAAAGAGCCTCAGTGCCCTGTGGATTTTCTAACTTCAAAAATTCAGAACAGATATATCAACTCAATCTGGTGCTTTTTATATGCAAAACTAATGTAAAGAAATTGTCAGTTCAAATATATTGTTTAAAGAGTACACAAATACTTATCCAATCCTTCATTTTCCCCACCTTTAAACAATAGACTTTCTATGAAAATGACAATATGGTTAAATATATATCAATGATGTCAGAGAACAAAACATTGCTTTACCAATTCTTCTTAAGCTGTCAGCTTCTTCTCACTTGACTTGCCCCGGAAGGGTGCAAAGAAAGAGAAATGACGAGATGCTGCACACAAGAAGGAAACCGAAGATCAAACTCTGCCTCCACTGACATAGTAGTGTAGTACAAATATCAAGATGTTGTAACTAGAATCACTTACACTTCTGTGAAGCACCGCCAGATGGTGACTCATCTTGTGAGATCAGGTTCTTTAGAGTGTAAACTGCAACAGTTATATAAGGTGTTAAACCGAATGTAATGAAGATGTAACATACACCTTTTTTTCTCTATTTACGCTGCTTTTTTGGACACTATCTAAAACTGATGACATGAATGGTAGTGAATGTCAATGTAAATTAGGCTAAATTGATAGACTTTTAGGATTCTAAAGGACTAAAAGAGTGAAGTGTGACTCGGCTTGTCAATACCAGGTGAACAACATTACATTAAACGTGTGCACAGTAAATAGATAGCTCATGCAGTACCTTCACTAGATGAACCGACAATTGTTTTCTTATCATCCAACTCAAAGCTGTTAACACTGGAATTTTCTAAATCAACACTTTGAACGCTTGTTGCAGAAGTATGGCCCTTTTTAGCAAACTTCAGGAGCCGTCTAAAACCCTTTGCTGAATCTTTTACTTGAGTTTTATTTGTTGCTTCTGGAATCACGTCTGTTGTGACAGTCCTAACACCTGCTACATAGGCTCTATCAGTTTCTTTTATTGTTGATACCACATCTGAACACATTGGAGGTGCTTTGCCATACTCTGAATTTCCAGTACAAGGTTCTTCCGTAGAGGAGTTTCGTGCATATGGAGTTAGGTAAGGCTCTTCCCTCGTGCTGTTAGCAATTTTAGAATTATCGAATGTGACCTGTTCAATTTAAATTGTTATTACCAGGTGATCCTAAAATGTAATAAGATACAAGAAAACATGTGTAAGTAACAATGTCTTTCTTAGAAAATTGTAATCCCATTCTCCTAAATTGTAATCAAATTTAGGAGACTCCAGGATCTTTGCAGAAGTACCTGATCAAAATTTGACTGAATTGGTCCCTGGCTAGGAGCAGGAATGCTGTCATTTATATCCTCCGGGGAGAGTGGTGCATGCACTTTACTTTTATCCATTGTAGTATAGTTATTACTTGACTGAGACTGTATTGATTTCATCTCACCTTCCTGATGTAAGAGAGTAACAGAAGGTTTCTCATACTCCAGCATTACAACTTTTTTCTCGATGATAGGACTATCATCAACATCATCATGAGACCTTTTCTCATTGTTTATATAGGACCCATCATTTGATTTATGCGAGACCTTAGTCACCATTTCCACTGGGTTAACATTAGATGGTACCTTAGATGCTTTTATCTTCAGTTCAGGAAGAGTTGCAGCTTTAATTTTGTCCAGGTTCATTATGGCTGATATTTTTTTCTTATCTGGTCCGCTGGACAGCTTCCGCTTATTGACTGATTCAACATTTCGCACTTTGGCTTCTGTAACAGGTCTCGCGGAAGCTTTGGGCTCTGATAATCTTCTAATTCGCGCCATGGAAGCCTTCGGAACATCTACAACACCAAAGCTTTCGTTCCTTGACTCTGATAATGACGAAACTGATCTCGTAAGCCTATTCTCATCGACATTGTTGTTATTTCTCACCTTACCAGCTTTTGAGGACTTACGTGAATCACTGGATCCTAGAGAAATGGTCCGTATCTTGGATCTCTGCAAGGGTGAAGATGCTCCAGGCTGTGTATCACTGAACTTAGATCCACTATGAGTGACTGGAGAAAGTTTTGAAGGTAATTTTCTTGTTTGCATTGCGGATTCTGTTTTTTGAGCTGATGCTGGATTAGCTCTTGCAGCAATTCTCTTTTGCCTCTCAAGTTTAAGAGCTTCAATGCGTTTTTTATCCGCCTCTTCCTGTGAAATATATATATTACATACATGCGCAGAAATAACCACATTACAAATGAGGAATAGCATGAATATGAAAATGAAACAAATTTAAAGAATAACGTAAGAATAACTTTTATTTAGTTAATGATGTTGATATCCTTCATCGACCATTAAGACTACCTTCTCTTTCTTGATTTTCTGGATATCTGCTTTAAAGGATCGTAACTTCTCGGCACGAGCTCGGGCATCCTCCAAAAGATTCATCCTTGATGAATTCTCTTTCTTAATAGGCCCTCCAGTCCTCTTCTTATCCAAAACTCCAGACAAACCTTTAGACTTGCGCTCCTTCTCAGACTTCTTAGATAGTTCCTTGACATTAGTTTTGTCATTTCCTTTCTTATCTTCAATATTAACCTGCATTCCATAATCCAGAGCAGGGTCATACTCGTTGGGCCATCCTTCCATACCACGCTCGGGCATCAAGCTCAAGGCATCAGGCTCATAATTAGTTTCTCTCCCAACTTCATTAGAAATATGATCATTCTTCCCATGTGATGATGGAAGCTCAGCATCCATGTCTATAGTTTTCCTAACATATTGGCTAACTTCATCGGAGGACAATGACCTGAATGGTACTATAAATGATTCATCACCCATCTCCCTCCTTTCACTACCTAGTTCGAGAGTTCCGTTGCCATATCCATTTCCAATTAAAGGGTCTTCTAGGTTTCCTCCATCTGAATGGCTTCTTCTGCCACTAACAACAAAGTCATCAGTAATGGCCCTCTTTCCATTGGTTTCTGTAGTTTGCATATTTAGACTGGAAGAAAATCCCCTGTCCCCATCATTTGATTCTCCAGAAAGTAGGAAATGATCGTTTAATCCATACTTTATCCGCGACATTTTCCCACTAATTTCATGTATTTTATCGTCACTCCAATTATTTGTGTTGTCCACACCCTGGCCACCCATCGACAAAGGATCATCATTGACAAGGCTTTGATGTCTTTTCATTTTCACATCCCGTTCTTGCTCAAACATACCATCCTTGTTATCAAGGTTTTCTTCATCAGCACCGTTCAGTAGGAAACCCTGAAATGCTTGCCAATGTCCCCCATCACTATCTTTTCCATCAAATGAGTCATTCACTGGTCCAGCATGGCTATCCTTCCTTTTACTTGTTTTACTAGGATTAGTTTGAACACCAATACATCTTGTTTCACTTTCAGAGCTCGATCCTGATCCAGACTCTGTGCTTGCATCTTCATTTGCTTCAGAAGTGATGTAGTTAATATTTCGAATAACAACTACGCCTGATTTCTTTTTACCAGCTCGTCCTCCAGACTTCTTTCGCGCCTCCTTGATGAATTCTAGAGCTTCTTGCGAGCTTGAACAGGAGACGCCCTCTTTTGATGTTTCCGAGTCAAAATCACTCTCTTTATCATCAGCAGATTGTGTTCTCTTTCCAGTTTTATGAGAACCGTCATAATGCGGATCCCCATTGGCAGGATAGGGTGGATGATAGTAAGGTCCATTCCCAGGATAAGTTGGATAATATGGCATTCCCTGGACAGAGTATGCAGGAAAGACTGGCGCTGTACCAGGAGAATGCATAGGCCAAGGAGCATACATTGGATGGGGAAACTGGCCTTGAAACTGTGCGTGTTGGCCACAATTCGTTTGGTTATCTTTCTGAGTTCCCTCACCTAAAATAGAGCATTTCAAGAAAACATATACAATTGATTAATACAGGTTCTACTTAAGTAACCATCAAATTCTAATTCAGGTCCAATCGCAAACACTATCAAAACAGCATTAATCATCGGGTTTAGGGAGATACCAGTTGCACTCATGGAAACATATCCAGATTGGTTCAATACTGGTTCAGGTGTATCTATTTCAATCCATTGTCCATTCTCATGCTTTTTCTTCCATAGGTCCATGAAACTCTTGCAAGCATTTCTGCCATATCGACAAGAAACACCAAAATGGAATAAAAATAAAGATACTGCAAGGAGCCAAAAGAAATAGCAAGACTGCCCTCAACTTAACTGGCATGATTAGAAGTAGAATCAAAAAACAAATCGTTAGGCACGAGAACAAGAATTAGAGAGATAATTATGGGGTGTTTGGGCGACCTTTTAGTAGCTTTTTGGATGCTTGTATAAGCATAAAACTTGAGGAGTCCAGGTTTTTTAGCACATGGTAGTTTATAACCTACCCGAAAAAACCTCACCCAACACACCAGATAAGATTGACAGCTTACTTCAAGCGTTCAGCCCCAAAGCATTCTGCAAATGATATGAGTGGTGCCATATGGTCGAAGTCAAAACCAGCAGCTACAGCACGTGCAAAAGCCATTCCTTGTTCTTTTTGTAGCATGTTTTTGCGGGTCTCCATGACTTTCAAGAGCTGGACTCTAGATTTGTATATTCAAATTCAATACATCAAATTCACCAAAAGAATATAGTATTAATCTTTTTGGAATATTATTTTACCAAACAAGTAGTTACAATTTCAAACTAAACACTAATGGGGAATACATATATACTATCTCATAATGAGGCGTAATAGTTCAACACTACTTGCTTCTGGCCATACTGGTTTTCTTAACTCTCATAAGAGAGAAGGGGGCTCCTTTATGGAAGGTTATTTTTTCTAGTCCAATTACCATAGGGGAAATAATATTTAAAAGTCACGGAAAGTTTTCATGTTATATCCGTACAGAAACCCTATTGAGCTTGTCTATACCGAGAATTTCCCTCAGGTGGAACCTCTTGATCTGATTCAGGATGCTCGACCGCAGGCTACAAAAAAACAAAACTAATTGAGTTATTTACCATAGCTCATCTAATTTCTTGCTTTTTTCCATCAGAATAAAAAACAATAACAGAATAGTTATACAAAATAGATGCTGGATACCTTGTAGACGATGATAGCCATCTCCTCATTTGCTTGATCTGGCACTAATCTGCTACCTGTTCCCAATTGATTACATGCATTACTAACTAGCAGGGGAATTTAACATTCATATCTAATTCGACTAATTGAAAGCAGAGAGGTAAGGGAGAGGGTGAAAGATGAAGGAGCTATAACAAGCATGGCACAGAACCGGACACAACTATATATAATAGTTGTGTCATGTGATCTAGTTGAAACACTTCCAAAATGGGAGAGTTAATATATACTGTATGTATTATTACAAAACACAATTGAAACAAAGACATATGCACAACCCTCATCCGCAACAGAGTAACTCAGAGAAGGTGACAACTACTTTATTTTAAGGAACATAGATAATAATAAAGACAGAATTCACTCTTCTTCTAGCAGTCAGTACCATGTTGGTTCGCTAACGGTTTTCCTCGACTGTCATTAACCTGCAAATCGCACATAAAACATGGAAATATGATAAGTCACATGTCTTAGGTACTTTTTAAGTCACTGGAGAAAATGCTTACGGCTGTGTAGTCCAAATCATTTTTTCCTTGCACGACAATTGCTTCCTCAATCTGTAGGATTTCAGATTCTATGGAGTGTACTCTCTCTAAAATTTCAGGAGTGCTCACAAAACGAACGAACCTATCAGCAATGGTATGTGTTAATAACATTATTTACCTACCGAAGTAAGAGATATAGGGAACAGGTATCGGTAGGGGATATCAAGAGCTTAAGAAGCTCTTTGAGTTGGGACCTCTCGCATAAAACAACTGAGCTATCAACATTATTATTATTTATGTAATTAGTTAAACAAGAACACTATCACACAAATTGAGTATCTCATTTTCTGATTGAGTCACAGTTTGCCACTGTATCTTGCTTAAGTAAATCGAAAAGGCTGAAATGTAAGCTTCACATGATAATCATACTCACGTGAATTAAGTTGGCATGAACAGTGCACCACATCACCACCGTCCACCAGGCAACTTATTCGATTTTTCACTTAAGAATACATGCTTGTATGAGGCAATCAAGACATGCAAAACAACTTTTTCAACATCCTCCGTACAAGTTTAACAACATGTTTTCATTTGATAAGGAAGCAAGCAAATCTACAGGCATTTTAAGAAAATGTAAGAGAACAGTAAACCTTTCTAGAGTCCCCTTTGAAAACCAAGATGTATCCTGGTTACTTTGAGGTTCTAAAACAATGGAATAACCACCCTTTGCAATCTGCTCTTGAGCAATCTTCAGGTGAGCCACAAAAGGATTCAGCAAACCAGATGCAATCTTCTCTTGTTTCCCGTGTGCCGTGATTATTAAATCACACCTAATAATAAAGCAAATCATTAACATCAATCATTAGAATTCTGCTGTAATGAACTTTCAACTATAGTGATCACAATAGTTTCTGATCACACTCAGTATAATGCATAACAAAGAATTGTCTTACTCAGATAACAGAAAAATATAACCATACTCATATATTTCAAGAACGCGTTTAAACAGAACAATCTTCAAAAATATCAGTTAAGAAGAAAATTAAAAATAATATAAACAATTGAAAGATTGTGTTTTTAATTACTAAGAATAACACTGATACTGCATCTTACATAATACTACTACTCTAAAGATGTTTATATTATCAATCCTCAACTACTTTCAAGTTTAAACAACAAGGTATACTTCCAATCACATGTTTAAACAAATCAACACTCATATAGATCGCATTGTAAGAATTATTAAATAAAACAAGTTCCTATTACTCGAACTCGAGAACTCGTCATTGCTAGTATCACAATCAGTAAAATACCGTTCTTTCTAATTACTGCAAAAAGAAACAAAAACACAATAAATCAAAACGAAGCAATCAAATTACCTAGTTCGAGTTGGAGTGAGGTGAAAAACAGCAGAATCAAGCAGCACACTGGATTTCATCCTACCAATCAAGTTAAATTCCTAAACCACCTCAGATCTTTATATTGTAGTAATAAAAAACCTTGAAAAAAACTTGTAAAGCTGCAATCTTTACATACAAGAATGTTGGTTTTTTTGTCTGTGTACTTGGGTTTGTTTGTTTTTTCAATCTTTTTGAGAAACTAAATGATGGGCACGAAAAAAGAGGTGAAATGTTTGGTGGGTCGATCAAGAAAGCTCGCTCAGGCTTTTCAGGTAAAAAATTAATGAAATAGATATTTGATATAGGAGGAGAGCTTGATGAGTAGAAAGATGAGTGAGCTAAAAATGGTTGGAATATCTATTGTAGATAATTAAGACACCAAGACAAATGTTCATATAACATACTGCCTTTCGAGAGAGACGGAGAGAGAGGGGGGAGAGGGGTATCTAATATTTAGATCCAAAATACGTTATCGATATTCATATTATCAACATGTAGCTATTTCACGATAACATTATTTAATCGTATGAGTGAAAATCGTACGCATTAAAAAGATTTGAGATAGTTTGTGAATGTAATCTATCAAGTCTAATATCATTATTTACGTTCTATTATGGGGAGTATATGGATCAGATTCGTGATTTGAGGAGGCTTCATACTTAAGGATTAAGGATTAAAAATGATTAATTTTTATATCTAAAATCAGGTTAAAGAATAATTTAATCCATCCAATATTAATATATTAATGTCTTCATATCTAGTTCAAACAAAATAAAGAGATTAGATGACATGTAACCCAACATATTGACATTTAATTTAATTTTAAATTGATTCCGAACAAATGCAAAGTGAATTGCATGATACTTTTCTAACATGAACCAAAAAATTGTTTTTATACTAATTGGTCTCCTAACTAATGACAAAATCTTTCATGGAAATATATTTATGCTTTTAACCTCTTAATAATACGATTATTTGATGAAAGATTCCACACCGAATAGGTTTAATTTTACATGATACTATGTAGATTGTCGGCAATTGAACACTAACCTTAGCAAATTTGCATGTGTGGCTAATTGTTTTCTTAAGAAATCAATTTATTCAAGTTATTGCTCTTCTTCAAAGCCATGCATAGACCAAAATAATAGTTCCATCATTTTCCATTTATTGATAATTCAATAGATTAATAGACTTGGAAGATAACATGTAAAAATCACCATTTATTATACAAGGCCATGAATGTAGTCGTTGGACTGTCTTCTTCTTTCATTTTAATAATGGAAACGTTTGATGTCAACTCAAGGATCATATTTTCCACATAGCACTCTATATCAACACTCAAAATATGCACTCTGAAAAGCTAGTTTCAATGGTCAATCATTACTTCAACCAAAATCATAAGTAGGGACGGATTCAGGATTGAATTTTAGGGTGATCCGTTAAAAGGATGATTACTTCAATAACTTTAGCTAAATAAACGTTCAACTTCTGTCTAGTGGAACCTTTTGCAAGATAGACTCTTCATATTTCAATAACATCGCCCAATATATCCTTCAATGATCTATAAACTATCTATCCCTGCCTGTTTAGTGCAGCCAAACATCGTATGACTCTTCCCGGCACCAGTTGGTCCATACATCATTACCGTGGATTTATCACCTAATTTTACACCATTTATCCTGGATTGGACAAATTTCCTGTAAAACCCTTTAAGATCATCCTCCTCAGAAAACGAAACCCCGTCGAGAGTAAAATCTCTATACCCAATATCAGTTTTGACCATCAAGGACTGCCTATCCCCTTGAATTTGTATAACAGACGGGGGAATCGATTTCTCTTTTCGATCAGGATAATCTCTAACACGGACTATTACTTCAACAGGGTGCTCTGCTGGTGAGGCCGGTGAATGCCGTGGTGTGTTGAAATTCAACCTCTTTGTTGATTGAGGTGTTCTGATATATAAATCTTTGCATCCTGTCGTTGCATACTCGGAAATAACAAGTTAGTAGTACTACAAAATATCAAATATTTTCATCAAAACATAAGTTCCATATGCCGGAGAGGGCTTTCTGTTGAATATAGAATGCTATTACTATATATGCTCAATATACTCACGAGCACTACAAAAGACAATCCAGCACATAGATACATAATCATAAATGTGATCACACATCCATTCATTTTCTTCTTCAACAAATTGGCACGTTTGGGGTCCCCGGCAGTGTGTTCTCTATGGAGTTGAAAGGTAGAGGACTCCTGGGTAGTTTGTGGTCAATAGAGGTTAAAGGCATATGCGTTAAGATCTTGGTTGCGGCCTTCAGTTGAACTGAGTCGGAGTTCTCTTTTGCATCCTTGGAGAGTTGACCGAACACTTCTGCAGCAGGATCATCTGGTGTCCCTGACAGCTTTTTCTCAATGGAGTTGAAATGTTCAATAGAGATCAGAGGTACATGAGTTAAAATCTTGGGTGTGGCCTTCACCTGTCCTGGATCAGAGTTCTCCTCTACATCGTTGAATAGTTCACCAAGCACTTTTACAGCAGGATCTTCTACTGTTGGATTCACTAGAGAATGAGACTGAGAAGGCAAATCAGTTTTGTTGTGAGGGAGTTCCCTGTAATCCCCACAAAGTGTGAAAATGTTTTGGATTCTCATCATCCTCGAAGAGCTGTCAACTGTTTTTTCTTCTATCACCTCTTTCTGAACCTCCTCGTCCTCTTCTTCGTCCTCCTCATACACAGTGCTGAGATACGAACCATTAACCAAGGATGATGGCATACATACAGTCCCATTACTTGAATTGTTGATATAGCTCATATTAGCCAACATCCCATCACGCTTCCCTATTTCCATGTCAAGTGACTTGTCCAGATCCATGGATTTAACCATTCCATCAGCATCTTCACCACAAGCATCCATGAATCTCTTTGCAAAACTGCTTCCTTCCAAGTCAACTGATCTTTGTGCACCCACGGAGAGGCGCAGCTCAGACTCAACCTCTTCTAGACGTCGTCTCAACATCTCAACCTCCTCCTGCTGTTTTAATACGAGTTCCTCCATTCTCCTGCGTTCCATTTCAACAAGTTCGTCAGACATTTTTTTACATTCCTGAACCTTCTGCTCAAGTTCACTTTTCAGTTTCTGGGTTCTCTCGGTGACTTTCAGATTTATCTCTTCCTCACTATTCTCTAGCCTTTTTTCTTCAGCAGAAACCAGTTTGGCCCTCAATGCAGAGACTTCTTCTTCTCTCTTCAGAAGCTCCCTCTGAGCTTCAATACGCTCTTTTTCCTTAATTTTATTCTCCATCTGTAGCTTGTAAATAAACTGATCCATTGCTGCTAGCCTAGACCCCAAAATAACTGCTGATGATGAATCCTCTGTACCATTGTCTTTAATTGGTGTATGGGGGCCACGAACTATGCATTTTGCCTTAGCTCCATACTCTAAAGTAGAGACAGTCTTGTGAAGCTCTTTTGGGTCAGGGCTGGCGCACAGGATCATTAGGATTTTTGACTTGTCATCCTCAAATGAATCCTGAAAAAATATGATGGCACAGGTTTCAGATTCCAGTTGATCATTGAAATAAAAGCAACAATCTTCAGGACTATACAAACGAAACAACATATACCTGGAGAAGCATGGTCAGCTTGCTGTCCCTGAATGGTACATGAGAATCGCCATTGGCAATGGACTCAACCACTCGCTTAAGAGCTGTATTCCCTTGGTTTATCTTTGCTGTCTGCAATAGGGAAAATGGACACTGAATATCATTAAACAGAACAACACCAGAATACATAATCGATTGGAAGCACAAGGTAACACTCAACCTGCATCTTGGCCTCAAACCCAGTTTGCCCGGCTTGTTCGATATTTTCAGAACCTGCCATGTCGACAAGCATAAGGCGGCCTCCAACTGTCGGAACATCTAGTATTATCTAGAGACACATTTAAAATAGATGAATTAGGAAACTCAGTGCAAACTGAATGTATAAAGCATCACTAACCATAAACTGAAAATCTAAAAGATAATACCATGCAATGACTTCGCGAACTTCTCTCATTGCAAAGTGTACTCTTTACAATTCTTCGCTTCTCCACTTTCTGGATCTCTTTCGATATCTTTCCAGCTTCATAGCCAGCAATGAAAGTAGCATTTTTCGCCTTTTTCCCCATGACTTCCAGTTTGACCTAAGACACACAAGAGAAAACAGACGTCTCTTTACTTACATTACTTCAGAGAAAAAACTACAAGTAAAATGCCAACTTAATTCACTTTTTGTCATACATGGTTTCATATACATTATCGGACATGAGATTAAGCTTCCCTTCACTCTCATTACTAAAGAGAGTTGAATTTCAAGTACAATGCCATTGCCAACACCATAAGGCACCAAGATACTTCTAAATTATGAAAGCAACACATACCAAAACAGACTAACTGAAAGGAAACATTTTCATCTATGTAATAGGTCAAATACAGAAATTTATTTCGCTGAAATGGAATTAAACTACACTATAGTACTTTAATTCACCCTTCAACATGACAATCCTATTCAAAAAGATGGTGCAATAGCGCACACACACACACATACAAAAAAAAATTGGAGTGTTGCAACACAGCATAATATAAGGAATTTTATCATTGTTTTGATGCATATCATACAGGGCCTTAAACGAAACTAAACCTCCGTAGGCTCATACTGCATCAACAGTATACTAGTAGTAGCATAGCAAAACTGAAAACATTTAAACAAAATCTACAAAATTAAATCATCATACATTATACATGGTTCACTACTACTTAAGCAATTCGACTTAAGATAACCCAAATTTACCTTTGAAGCGTTGCCCTTAGGCCATCCAATACCAAATCCTCCACTCGCATTACTTGATAACAAATCATAAATCTCCTCATTATATATTTCCAAAACAGTAACCTGAACAAAAGTCCCCATACCAACACTCTCACCACCCTCTCCACCCCCATTGACATCCCCCAAAATATCCTTCAATGACCTATAAACTATCCCTGGCTGCTTAGCGCACCCAAACATCGTATGACTCTTCCCGGCACCAGTCGGTCCATACATCATTACCGTGCATTTATCACCTAATTTTACACCGTTTATCCTGGATTGGACAAATTTCCTATAAAACCCTTCAAGATCATCCTCCTCAGATAACGAAACCCCGTCGAGAGTAAAATCCCTATATCCAATATCAGTTTTGACCCTCAAGGACTGCCTATCCCCTTGAATTTGTATAACAGACGGGGGAATCGATTTCTCTTTTCGATCAGGGTAATCTCTAACACGGCCTATCACTTCAACCGGGTGCTCTGCTGGTGGGGCTGCATCTCTATTTGGGTTTGGTGAAGGCCGTGGTGTGTTGAAATTCAGCCTGTTTCTTGATTGGGGTGTCCTGATATGAGGGTTTGCTCTTGAAGATGGTGTTGTTGACATTTGTGTTGACTTTGTTGATGGAGTAATCGCCATATCACACATAAGGTACAATAAAATTCAAGAACTGTTGAAAAAATAGTGCTAACAAAGTAAAATGTGAGTTTTTTTTTAGTCAAAACTAATCAAGAATTGATGAAAAATATGTCAATCTCAGCCGAAATTTTCAAGATTTAACCTTTTCAATTGTATAATGAGAAATGGAGATTATGGAAAGAGTAATAAATGGAGATGTTTGATTGATTTGGGAATTAGAAAGGAAAGATGTTTTCTTGTTTTTGAAATGAAGTAGCCGTTATATTACAAGAGAAGAATCACAAGATTGTAACGTCTCTCTATCATGTTGTGGGTGTCAATTTGGGCCTGTCAGGTCCCATTTCTTTGAGGTCGGTTTAGAATAGTGGTAACTGGTAACCTAATCTGTTAGATAGTTTATCGAGAAATTATTTCAATGGTTGTTGACAAGTCGAGTTTGAGCAAACACTAGGTTATCAGAACGGATAGACACTCCATTAGGCTGGATAGTTACCCGATGGTCTTTGATTTTTACACTTTAAATTATATAACCACATTCCACTTTATCACTTTTTGAGTTTAAGTTCAACACTCTTTTAAGTTTTTAGATGGGTTTGACATAGAATATTTTGGCTCAACGACCGAGCTTGTATGGAGTTACTGATTAAGCTCGCATCATGATAGGCCAGAGCCAATTACCCGATTGTTTAGAGTATCGAGTAACAAATTGTGCTTAAGTCCGACATGCTAAGCTTTCGGATGGGTTTCGCATAGAGATATTTTGTGCAAGGACCGAGCATTAATTGAGTTGTTGATTAAGCTTGCATCATGATATATTAGAGATAATTACCCGATTGTTTAGGGTATCAAGTAAGGAATTGTGCTTAAGTCCAACATTGATATGCCAGAGACCTGCCTGATACCCTAATCATAATAACTTATTTATATTTGAAAAATTAGTAACACCTACACAATATGTTGAAGAAAGACAATTTTCCCCAAATGAGAAAGTGTTGCCACAAAGGAAATGGTGCAGAAAGAGGAGCTTCAACACTGAGAAGAGTAGAAGTGGGGAGGGAGGACGAGTATTTAGTTTGAATTTGAACAAAGAAAATACCCGACCAAAAGACAAAAAAATGGATACAAAATAGTAATTTATGAGAAAAAACCGACTGATGTAATAGCTTGAGACATTTTTTGAACATGAGAAATCGAAATAAATATAATCTTAAACCGAAGTGATCAAAATGAAAAAAGAAATCACAGGTAACTGATGTACAAAGGCATACATATATTTCTACGAGCCGTTCCGTGTTTTTAGTTTAAAAAGAATACCGAACACATGAAACATGCATTCGACACCATGAACGAATGCGTACCGTGGATATAGTTTTTACCTGTAGGAAGTCATTAAACCGAAGTATCACATACTAAAATAGTCTTGACATACCAAATTTTATAATTTCTTCAGAAATAGCCCAATAATGGGAAAAATGTTTTTAGATTGATAACCCTGAAAAAAAGTAAACTTAAGTAGGTAGATAACGTAGATTGCTAGCACATATTCAGCGTAGTATGGTAAGAATACAATAGTCTAATCAGATTCTTAAGACCTATATATAAAGATTTTGGGACCATTATAAACATCTTTCTATATTTAATATGAAACATAATTTACATCAATTTCAACAATTCTTTTATCAGGGGGCAGTTAATATTTTAACTCGACTGAGTATTACCTTGACATCTTTAAATCGTATACGAACACCAAGTCCTAAACCTAACCCTCTTCCTCGCTCTCTTTTGCAATCTTTTCCACCAAAAAATAGGTAGTTCGAATGAACCACCTTAGAGTAGTAACGAACCATTACTACTCATATCACCAATATAACTAAAAGCTACGTTAATTAACGCAGCTACTGCTCACACCATAAATGTAACTAAAACCTATGTTATTTGACCTGAATTTTGTGTGAACCATTAACATTGGCATGCTAATACTAATACTAGAAGGCTGAAAAATCACAACCTGAATTCGTCCGACAGCAGATCCAATTGGTTTCGACATCTCATGTCAGGTAGTGCAAGATCCTCGACACATATATAACCGTTTTGGCTTTGGTGTGTACTTCAAGATTCCACCACTTGCCATTCCTCCTCCTCCTCCTGTACACACAAGGGAAAATACAGGGGAACTGATTATGCCACTTTCAAAAGAAAGCTACCACTAAGTTACGGCTACGGGCTACCCATTACGGACTGATCTACTTTGAACTCAGCTAAGCTGCACTACTAAGAATCCCCGCTAAGTCTCCCTGTACCTACTACATAGCAAAATAACTACAGAATAACAATAGTATTATAAGATTAGTAACACAAATACCAGAAAAAGACATCACAGAGGTCTAATGCTCATAAGCAGCCACTGAATCACCACACAGAATCATTTAACATTACCATACCACAAAAAAAGCACCAGATGAGAGATAAACTAACTAAAGCACCGACGATAGTTGAACATACATAAATAAATTATTTATAGAGGCAATACTAATCCTCAGCAATGCTAATTATTATACTATCAAAACAAAGACAAACTACAGAAAATAAAGCAATCCGACAAGTCCTATTGATTCTCACATGAGACACCTGCTTCGATATATGCATATCGAGAGAGTATTGGCAGCAAAACTCCAGGCATAGATGAAAACCTAGAACAATCTCAAGACTGCAATCACTGTTGCTGAGCCTGTGCACCATCATATCCACCACCATAATTGCCCTGTCCATAGGCACTAGAAGCTTGAGAGGGTTCGGAACTCCAACCCTGAGTCCCATAGCCTGCATTCCCTCTGGTGTCACCATAGCCACCTCCCATGTAGCCTCCACCACCTGTTTGAACGTCTCCAGCAGCAGCACCACCACCTACAGATGAATTGCCATTTGGCCCACTCCCTTGACGTCCACCTACAGCACCATAACCAGCTTGATTTCCATACATTCCATCACCAGTACCATACCCACCAAAACCATAGCCTTGACTACCATACCCCGCTGCACTAGGAGAATGACCAGTACCTCCAGCACGACCAGTCAAACCAGTACTCGCATTAGGAGCACCATAAGGAGCATTTCCATAGCCCATATTTCCTCCATATCCGGAGGCAGTCTGTGAGCCCCACGAACTTCTAGCAGCAGCACCTTGATTACTCCCATATCCAGCATTAGTTAAATTCGGGTTTCCATAGCCTCCACCAGGACCGCCATACCCGGCACTTGCACCGCCATAACTCCCATATCCTCCAAAAGCCATTCCATTACTAGGACCATACCCATAAGGGTTGTTATACCCAGAGGCACTGTATGGGGGATAACCACTGCTAGTATTTTGGGACTGCATGTACCTGTTAGAATCCATACGACCATCGTAAGGATTGCCACCAGATTGACCATACCCCTGATAACTTCCACCACCGCCGCCCATGGAACGGCCAGTAGCACCAGGATTGGCATCTTTAGGAAGAGCCCGCTTGACTTCAACTTGCTTACCATTCAAATCATGGAAGGTCTTCTGTAAAACCCTGTCTACTGCATCTTCAGAGTCAAAGGAAATGAAACCAAACCCGCGAGGTCTATTAGTCTGCTGGTCATACATTATTACTACGTCAGTAACACTACCATAAGTCTCAAAATAGTTACGAAATCCGTCCTCATTTATTGTCGGAGGCAGACCCCCAACGAATATCTTCTTAGTCCTAGCATTTCCACCCCCTGAAAAGCTTCTCCCAGAATTAGGGTTTCCAGACTTTGAAACCTGCTGCTCCTCCCTTGACAATGCTTTCTTCGCTTCAACCTATATAGACGTACCAGGTCATGTTCAGATTATAAAGAATATAGACTCCTAGTGGAATGAGAGATTGTTTCAATATACAAAAACATAAGCAAAAGACAAGACACACAATACATTTAGAATTAGAAAATCATAACACGCAATAGGTACCCAAAAAAAGTGGGAGAAGGAACAAGGGATGCAATAACCAGATGTCCCGAAACCCCAATTGGACATGTACAAATATGAAACAATCAATCGCAAACCATGTTATCATCTAAACCCCACGCCCTAATAAACCAAATGCAGCGCTTACCCCCGTCATTATCCTGCTAAACAAGTCTGTCTTACATTCACCCAACAGATTACCACTATGCAACTTAACTTACAAGACAACCCAACTCATCCGTTAGCAGTTTACATTACAATAACTAATCGACAATTCCAGCTTATATCACCCTTACCAATGAAAACAATAAACCAAGTTCGTTACTTTTCATCAACTTTTACAATAAAAATGAAGCGCACCTATCAGTCTATCACTTGGTTGGAGTCTAAAACTCATTTACCTAAACTAATTGACAATCCAGCTAAAATCACCATTTCTAATAAAAACTAATTGAAAATCCAGCTAATATTACCACTACATATTTATATCAAAACAATAAACTAATGGAGAATCCAGATAATATTCCCATTCCATATTTATATCAGAACTATAAACTAATTCTAAATAAGCTAATATTACCATTCCATATTTATATCAAAACAATAAACTAACTTTAAATAAGCTAACATTAACATTTCTCAATTAACATCTTAAATTACAAATAACTAGTTCAGAATCTAGCTAATATTACCATAATTAACTACAAAAAGAAATATCACAATAAGCAACAGTTAATCAAAACAATAAACCAGAGATATTAACCACAAACCAAAACAAACACTAATTCAATTAGGTCAAACAAAAAAAAATCAAAATGAAAAATGTTACAGTACTAATTAGACAGATAGAATATATGAATTGGATTAATGATAGTTACAGTGCGGCCATCAATGACGTGGGTGTCTTGGAGGACAGTATCGAGGACATCAGGATCTGAGAAAACGACGAAGCCGAATCCACGTGGCTTGGAGGTGAGCTTGTCACGCATGACGACGGCTTGGGAGACATGTCCGTAGGCGGAGAAGTAGTCTTTGAGTTTCTGTTCGGTGGTTTCCCATGAGATTCCTCCTATGAAAAGCTTCCCCTGATCTGAATCCATTCACCTGGACGATGGAGGCTGAGGAAGAGGAGGAGGGGGAGATGAGAGGGAGGGTGTGAGCGAAATGGAGGGTGGAGATTGGTGTTAGGAGATATTTTAAGGCTTAATATCTTCTTGCCCCCTAAACTATAATGAAAGTTTTATTTTGCCCTCTAATACCATTTTGTCTCATGTTATCCCTTGAACTATTGTTTGTTTCGATTGCCCCTCAAGACGTAGTTGTGCATAAAAAGGCACGAACCAATCGCAGTTAGTGCATATCTTTTTACCCAAAAATACGTTTTCAGGAGCAATATGAAACAAACCGTATTTAGGACGCAAAATGAGTCCAAAATAGTATAAGGGAGCAAAATGAAACTTGTGTAATAGTTTAGAGGTAACAAGAAAATAAGTCGTATTTTTATTATTACTATTATAATTTTTTTTTAGGTTATATGCTATGGATTAATTTTTATCCGTTGGTGAGGGCTATTATTGTTTTATCTGAAATAGACTAATTAGTCAATTGACCTCTGAATTACTGATTACTTTTTAATTAGGTCTCTGAAGTATCAATTGTCAAATAGTTATAATATTTTAATTTTTAAAAGTTAGAAAAACGGATTCACGGGACATCCTGAAAAGGAAAATAGGTTAGGGACATGTTAGAAAGGAACTGATATTTTAGGGATCAGATTGAAAATTAATTGATAGTTCATGAGTAAAACAACTAATTGATTTATTCTTTAATATTATCATCGATTAGAGTTAGTTTGCGTTGTATAGTTTTTTAATGTATTGAGAATTTACTGTTGATTATTTTATTTTATTTTGCATTATGAAAAATTATACTAACAAAATAATATTAAGCAATCACAATTCACAACGTTAATAAAAATGATTAGTTGTCGTCTTAATAAAGTATTTCAATTTGATATTGACTAATAAAATCGTTTATATATCTTCTTATGTTTCATGTATAATTTATTTAAGCTTGTTCGTATGTCATTCAAACTCACAATCGAGTCACATTTTGTCAACTAAGTATAAAGCATGTAACATCAAACATAGTCAAGTTACATCTCAAACATATATAAGATCTAAACAACTAGCATTTTAATGTGTATTACCGAAAATACTTAATCTCTATCGTGAATTATATATTGCACAATTATTTTCTTAATTATTAATTGAGAAAACAATTTATTTTCGATTCAAATATCCATTGGCAAGAAATGATTCAAACAAGAGAGGGAGCCGAAATTTTCATATAAGCAGTCAACTTTTTATTACAAAGACAAAATTGGTGTGATGCCTTTATTACAAAATCAATAAACTCACGAACCCGGAACCCACCTCATCTATCATCATTGCCTACCCTTTTCTTAACGTCCCTATTTTCAAATACTGTTGGAGGCTAAATCATTCAAATCATATCTTTTACCTTCTTCAATTTGCCTTTAAATGCAAATCCAACTACTCATATTCATCTCTTATCAATTCTCAAGCTAAACATACCTCATTTCTTATCAGAGCTCATATGGCTTGCTTTCTTGCTTGTTTTGGTTATACCAAGAAACGAAAGCGCCCCAAATGTTGCTCCAAGATCATCTCTTCAAATCAAGTAAGTCTCGACTTTTACTAAACTTCAAGAACTACTTATGCAACTATCTTGTTTAACTTAGGTTAAGCACATTTTATGTTCTTTAGGTACATGGGAAGTATGTACCATTAGATTCTGAAGTCCCACACACTCGAAGTATCAAGAGTCCTGCCTCTGAAAAAGAGTGAGTACACTCAGTGGTCGACTTGTATTTGTTCACACATGTTCAGTCGAACAATCATCTTTTATAACTAAATATAAAAGTATATATGTATTAAGAAAAATTTAATATAGAATTTAATATTTAAGTTTATCTTTCAAAATATTTAAGTGCTTTGAACATTATGTCGGTTTTATAAACCCACTCTAAAATATATAGGTCCACCCCTAACTACATTGCAAAAGAAATTGATAAGATTGCCCCTATCGAGTAATTCACACGTTATATTATTTCCAACGTTTTGCAGGGAGAAGACGAAAGAGCAATCGAGTTCGAAAGTTAAGAAGAAAGTCAGCTTCAATTTAGATGTCAAGACATATGAACCGCTGATTTATGCTGATGAGGTTGATAATGTTAATTTTTCCGAGGGCGAGGAGGAGACGAAATGGGAACTCGACGAGGAAGAAACACGAAGAGCAACCATGGTTGGTTGGCACTACCAAAAGGACAAAGCTGCGACTTACAGATACCAGAACATCCAGGACTTCTATGACGAAGAGGATGAGATATTGGAGGAGGGCAGCAGTTTGGATGACGATGATGGTGTCTTCGATGATGAAGAAGGGAGTGATCTTGACAGCAATGGCCATGAAGAGGATGGAACAGTCATAAATGATCATCAAGAGACCGAAGCAACAATGGACAACCTGATGGCATCTCGCAGATTAGCTCACGAGGAGCTGAGTGGAGAAGAATTAAATCAGAATGTCAGAAACAGGAGTCGGTATGCTTATTCTGTGCTCAATCCAGTTGAAAATCTCGCACAATGGAAATCAATAAAGGCAAAAGATCGTCTGCATCGAAAAAGACTGAAAGAGAGCGTCACCTCAGAGCAAGAAAATCAAGAACCAGAAGAAACAATAACAAATCTTAGCCGCTCCAAGGCTCTACAACATGAGAGCGTCAATGCTAGTCTTAGTAACTGGCTGATTACATCCAACGACGAACTCATCACTAAAGTTTAACATTTTGCCACATTTTAGTTGCAAAGAGAAGACTTCCCTGCAAAATTGCCAATGCATGCTTTAGATGTTCAATGCAGATCTTTCGCACCATAATCGTCTGCTTTACCCGCTCCAATCAGAATATAGGCTTCAAGTGTGTCTAAGATGCCTCAAGGTGGCATTTAGGACTGGTGTGACTTGTGAGATTGTTTCCCAGTGTGGTGTTATGTGTGTTCAGTTCTTTGATTTACGGGTTCTTTTAGTTCATGCTTTTGCTTTAAAACAGATTCATGATGCGCGTATTTCAACATAGTATATGTAAATCAATATCAGTTTAATAGGCAATATTAATAAAGCTAATGCTACACAGGTCAGACATGGTAGATATAGCATTTACATAGTATTTACAGATCAAGCCACAAAACAGAACACATGAAAACCTCATCCAAAACCTGACAGAAGATAATTAAATATGCCCTCTATATAAATTAGAAACCACGCACACGGAAATATGTAAGTGATGTTGAAGAACCGCAAGCAAGCAAAGTCACTAGGCTACGTATCAGGCCACACTATCATATACTCAATTCTACCCTGGGTATTTTGTCTCATATATGAAAACAATAACCGAAAACCTGTAGGATATCTGCCCTTAACAGGAACACATTCATGTACTATTAATGTTGTCTATGTGCAATGAAGTTTCTCCAACTGTTAGACCACGACTTTGAAAACGTGTCACGTTGTAGTATATCGAGTTTGCCTTGTAAACTCCATGTCCCCAATAAGTTAGGTTCAGCTGGCACAATCTACATAATTCTGCAAAAACAAGAGTCTGGTTCTTCATCGTCAGAGTCACCCACCTCACTGCAGGTATCCAAAGAATAGATACAAATTAGAGAATAAACGCAGTAACAATTAACAAAGTAATAAATGGACAACTTAATAAAATATCAATATATCAGAGATAACTTCCAATTCCAAATTTAAATTTCGATCTCCAACAGAAACAGTTTAATCTGCAAGAACGACTGCAGCCGTGATGAACGTAGTGCGTTCAGTTTCTAGTATGGAAAAAGAAATAACTAACTGATAATAAATGCCTACAATCAGCAAACTTTCAAAATTGCCAAGTAACCATGCTTATTCGATTGCTCCAACAATGAATATTATATACCACTTCCCTCCCCATATTCGAAGATTAATCCCACAAAAGCAAATCATGCTTGCCAAAACCAATGGAATACTGGTCTGGAGTCTGGACACCGATCATCAAGACCAAGAGTCGAATAACAATAGACACATTGATGTCAGTGAAGAAACATATCAAAATAAAGAATACATGACTGGCTATTGGAGATGGATCATTTTGAACAGTCATGGAAAGCAAAACCAATGGAATCGGGACACTGATCATCAAGACCAAAAGTCGAATAACAATAGACACGTTGAACTGGGTGCAGACATAGCCCGACAGTGTTAGTACCTATATCCTTTTATAGCTGGCGAGCTGATACAGAATACAAAATATCCTCTAACATACATCAATATGATCCAAAATAATTTGCATCACGAGTTAAGATACGCTTTCCTTATATCATAGCTCCTCTACATAATTACAGTACTCAAATTTCATGTTTTCTCCTTTAAACGTATAATAAAAAGTTCAAGCCAATAATCTAAACAACAAACGATGGCATTCCATAAATGGATCAGATCGCAACAGACCACTTATAAATTGAAACTTTGCTCTAACGTTCTTCCAATTGAATGAACATGTACTAATCCAGTTCCTCAATAAATCAATCAAAGACTACCTCCACAAACTACCAAAAACACAAAGCATTACTTGACCAGAAAAAACTAATAGCTCTACTCATGAAATATCAATCAAAATAAACAACAAACACAAATACCAAGTCTTTTACCACTAATTAGGGTAGGCTATATAAAATATGAAGTCTTAAGAATTGTAAACAACAAATGGATAAAACCCCTAAATTGACTTTTTAAGTTCTAATTGAGCAAACAGCTAAGGGAGATCAATAATACCTTGGTTCAAACTCCAAAATCTCAGCAAGTTTTTCTCCATTTCTATCATTCCACTGCACTTTTCTCCTGGGCTTGTTAGCTTTCTCTGATAAAGCATCCTCCTTGGACAACAATGACTTGGACTCATCATCGTCATTGTCCTCTTCCTCCCCATTTGAAACTACATTTACAACTTTTGCATCTCCCAAACCATTCAAAGGCTTGGATATATCATTCTCAGAATCCTTTTTACTCACTTCCATCAATCAAACTATACTTATATAGAAAACTCAAAAATAAAAACATACAGATCAAGTCACTACCAAGAATCTCATAAACCCATCATGACCCAAATCAACAAAAATCACGTCTTTAGCATTTTCACATCATCAAACGCTGCAATCCTGTGACCAAACTATCAAAATGGAATCTTTTGCGTTACCCAATAATCAAAATCGAATCTTTAGCATTGCCCAATTAACAAAAACTGCAATTCTACAAGAATTCGATATCAAATTTTCACAATCCAAAAAGTCAATGCCAGGTTTGACCAAGCTATGAGACTAAAATAGTACGAAAATCTGAGAACAATTAATTTGTAGTGATGGATTGGGAAGCTGAGAATAATCAGACAAACGATCCAAATGACATGTGCCTGAATTTATGAGGATGGAGTAAGATTATGGATTTATGTAATTACTCCTTGAATAAAAGTAATACCGAAAATGGGATTTAATTCGAAAAAGGAAATGGTATAAATTATGTATTTCGGAAAAGTATGGAAATTTATACGTATATGTCTACGTGTGTACAGCTAGATGGACATAGTTGATAGTTTTAGTAAAGGTACAAATATGTGGAAAATTGTCAATAATATCAATTTTTTAAAGAAAATTGAACTCATACCTACTAATCTACTATATTAGTCACTTGATAATTGATCCCAACATGTTCGACTTATTTGACTTTTCATAGTTATCATTATTTAAAACACATTTCTGGAGTTCATCGAATAGTCTAGTGGAAAAGGCTCTTGCCAGCAACCTGAAGGTCCTGGGTTCGAAACTCACTTCGACGCTAATTATAAAAAAAAAAAAACATAAACATTTCTAATTTTACATGCGTATAAATTGTAAAAAGGTTATATTTTAAAAATATATATTGAAACGAATCTAACAAGATTTTACACGATTATATTATTTTTATCAAGTAAAAAAAATTAATATCGTAAATGTTTTGGAAAAGTTGGTACAACTTTTAATATTCCATATCCGTTAAGTATCTACATAATATCTATCTATCAATCTATCGAGAAGTTGGTATATGTAGACTATCTAACAAGTAAAAAAAGGCTTGTATGTAACGAGCAAAAAAATATTTATTTGATTTATTCAATACTTTGGAACTATTTGTATTGATAATTCCCTCCTTAATAAGTTGAACTTTTAGGTTGGCTAACTCAACTTGGCATTAATCAATTTGAAAGGCACATTTCACATAAACTCCGTGTAATAAAGAAAAGTAAAACAAGTGGGAAGCTTTTATATATTAATAAGCTTTTTATTTATAAATGTTTTATAAAAGTATAATTGATACTCCATTAGATATTATTTCACACTATGTTTTTTCATTTTCACATTTTAGATAATTTGTACATTGTTTTTAAAAAAAGTTTATTTTGTCAAATATATTGTATCTTATTTTTATCTTCTAGGTAATTCTAACCAATTTGTTTTAAGAATTTTTGTTTACATACAAATCATGTGCATAAAATAATTTAATTATATTTTTCGTTGAATTTTCTAAATTGTACCATATATTAGAATAATACATATAGGTAATGTATAACATTTTACATTAAAATTGAGTATATATGAACATTAATGAATACTAGTCGTTTTCGCAAAATAATGTAGCGTTACTAACAATATATTCCGGTTGAAGTGTTCACTAAAAACTCTCTGCCTTCTGCTTAATATATTGGATTTTTCGTGAGTGTTGTGACCAAATTTAGAGTGGTTGAGTTATCATGAAATGAAACAATTGCATGAAAATTGCTTTGTGTTCACAATTGGAATGGGACAAGCAAGATTCTTACTCATAAAGAAAGAAAAAAGAAAAATGACATGATACACTTGACCATTAAATTAAGGATCTAATTGATTATTTAACCTTGTTTAGTGTTGAAAATAATACAACCCTTTTTCATATCACTTGGAAGGCAACGAAAAAATCTCTATCTGGGGTATGTAATTTATTATCGTTTTGATGTTTATATCTCCTCTGTAACATAGACAGTTGACTAAGTTCATTGATGCAAGAATCATTGTTCATGTATTGTTTAAGATGAGGACTTTGAAGAAGAAAGATGGATGAATAAACTCTTTTGACATGATTCATATAGGATCAAGATTAATACAGATTATCAATGAATAATAATAGTAAGGGTAGGATTACGTACTATCCGACCTCCCCTCCCCTTCTTAGAAGGGAGGCTTTTGGGCATGTTCGTATCAATAAATAATAGTCATGTACAATAAGCGCTCAAGGAAACTGGGGTTGGTGGGGTGGGGTGTGTGTATCTTGGTTTCTAAGTTGTTTCGTTGCAGCTCTTCTAGGCATATATTATTGGAGTAGCATTTTATGCATGATTGTATTGGAAGAATGAGTATATCTAATGTTTGCACTTCGTCATGATTATATGTCTATAGTAAAAAAGGACAGAAAAGATAAATGGCGGGACAACAGGAAGATCCAGCACTATCAACGGTAGCACCTCTTGCTCCTGTGACCTTTGAGAGGAAGCTCCGCACAGATTTAGAGACTTACATCCCTAAGCCTTGTATGCATTCTATCTCTCACATATGTCTATCTTACTATTCGCTGCTTATTAATATCATCCTTTTATAAGTAAACTCTGAGTCTCTGACGGTGAACGTTTTGCCCAAGTCTTAGGTCAATTGTTATTCAACTAACCATTTATGCTCAAACAGTAATCTAGTCGTTTGTATTTCCTTTTTTCGTTCAAGTCTGATGATTGATGAATCTAGTTAATTTGTATCGTTCAGACTTGGCTAGGGGATTGGTTGCTCCTGATACAGAACATCCAGAAGGAACTGAAGGACACAATCATGAAAATTTGAGTGTTCTTCAGCAGCATGTGGCTTTCTTTGACCAAGACAAAAATGGCGTTATCTATCCCTGGGAAACTTATTCTGGTAGTATCTGTAAAAACAATTGAAAGGCAGCTAATCGCAGTGTTAATTTCTATTTATATGTGTGCATTTTGGAAAGAAAAGTGCATATATTCTATGCAAGTTTCATAAAATATTCAATAATATCTTTTAGGAGTTCTCTTGGCAGTCCCTCTATCTCCTGTACTATGATGATTTACGAGGCACTCTGTTGTCAGATTCCTCATTCTATATGTCCTTTTTTCTCCTGTCCAGGTTGTCGAAGAATTGGTTTTAATGTAATAACATCTCTTATCATTGCTGCTTTTGTCAACATCGGTTTGAGCTTCATATCTCTCCCTGTAAGTTCCTTTGTACATAATTTTGTTTTGATTTGAATGCATTCTGAGAGTGGCATATATACTTAGGAGAATAGTATATCCTAAGTAGATCTTTTCTTATGTCAATTGTCCAACTAACATGTACGAGTCCCGACTCCTGAGCTTTACCTATCAAGTCTACTCTGATGACTATGTAATAGGTAAATGTTTAAGATTTATGTTCCTACGTTAGCTAACTCAATGTTGTTCTTCATGGATTTTAAGCACGTTATCTACCTGACCGACTTTCTTTACTTAATTGCAGGGTTGGATACCTTCTCTTCTCTTCCCTATTTACATAAGAAACATACACAAGTGTAAACACGGCAGTGATTCTGGAACTTATGACACTGAAGGGAGGTAACTCGATTACTGTTCTAGAATCTAGATCTTCTCGTGCTGCTAGTTTTGTGGTAGCAAGTGTTGACTGTTCCTTTGCAAAGCTTGAAACTGATGGATATCTGGTATGCAGGTTTATGCCTGTTAACTTCGAGAATATGTTTAGCAAGTATGCCCGAACCATGCCAGACCAGCTCACACTAAAAGAGCTGTATGCAATGACTGAAGGCAATCGTCTAGCATTTGACCTGTTTGGCTGGTTAGTCATAGAACTAATTACGTCGAGTCCTTTCATGCTATAACTTCTTCCATTCTGAATATTCGTTCCATTAAATGCAGGATTGGTAGCAAAATCGAGTGGGGACTTTTATACGCATTAGCCAAGGACGAGGAAGGTTTCCTGTCTAAAGAAGCTATCCGAGGAGTTTATGATGGTAGCTTGTTTGAATATTGTGCCAAGAAGCACGCGGAGGCGAAGAAGGAAATGTAATGGAGATTGTTTGCTGATCTTACAGTCTTGTTATATACTTATATACATACTTCTCTGATAAGAATATAAGATGGTTTAATTTGAATGTATAGATGCAAGGTTGCAAATTGAATAAATAAACTGTTTGATTGAACTTCTTGAAGTATTGGTCACAATATAAATGTTGATAATTTGGCAGATTTCTTTGGATTTCTTTGTAATTTTTCTCATATCTCATTTTTAACTCATCTCAAGAAATATATCAATGAATTCATAACTACTTGAATATGTTGTTGGCTCAATTTAAAATACTAATGAAATTTATTGTGTCAACAAATTTTTAAATAAATGAATACTTATTAACTAGCATAAATTTGCACAAGTGTTGTATATGCACCCTAGTTAGTTATTCTTAATTAACAGTAACCTCATTCAACTTGATCCCGAGCCTCGTTGCAAAAGCAAAGTGAGTTACGACTAACGAGGTAGGACTAAGGGGTTTAATTTTTCCCCTTTTTCTAAACATCTTCCAAAATAGTCCCTTGACATACTAATTAGGTTTTTAACGATTTTTTTATGCCTTGTAGTATATTTATAAAAAACACTGATTAACCACATTATTTTATGTAGACATGTGTAATCGAATATGTTTCAAAACGACCCCATCCATCACCAGAACTTTATAACGCATGAAAATGAATTTGTAGGATATTTCCAAAACCGAAAGTGCTTTGAGTGGACCAGCCATTCAATTGATGCCGCGGCCTTCCAATTTCCATGTGGCAATAGCTTGAGTTTGACTCCATATTATGATGAAATCTAGTCAGACTGCTTTTTGGACAATTGCACCAAACATTTTCATACGTTTCTTTCAAGTTTGAACCATTCAATATTTAAGCATTCATGTTTCACCACGTGCTCCTATTTTTTTAATGCATTCACTATTTCATTTAAATGGATTTTTGATCCCCCTAAAGGTCAAACTTCCCTTCTTCTATTCTTGGAAAAAAAGAACCAAGTATGTTTCTCATGTATGAGTATTTTTTAGCAAGTTCAGCTTCTTTATTTATTTATTTATTTGGGTTTTTAGTTGATTTTGATGATCTTTTTGTTGTTGTGTGTTTGATCAGTGGATAATTATCCTAGGGTGAAGGTGAAAGGGAGACAAGAAGCTAAGGTGAAGGTGAAAGTGAGACAAGAAGAAGATGATGATCAATTTGCTTTGGAGCTAACTTCTTTGCAGTCTTTGAAAGGATTTGTATCTCTATCTCCATATGATTCTGTCTCAGGTCAACTACTCTCAACTCATCTTGCTTTGACTATTACAAACTATTTGTCTAAATTGCTTATATTTAATACTATTGTTGGTGTCTAAACAAATGTGGTCTAATAATACTATTGTTGGTGTCTAAACAAATGTGGTCTAGCTTTTGTTTTGCCTATAATCATGAGGAAGCAATAGTTAGATGTTCATCCAGCTAGTGTGGGGCTTGCTAAAGGGTGATTACACCTTTACCTTGTAAATATAACAATTGACAATCTGCGGTTGCGAATGGTTGAACATTTTTCGGTGCCTGTTAATATTGGCTGAAGATCCGCTACTGCATCTATACGTCTCCATTTCTTAGATTTCGGGTCCATTGCTTCCTGAAAAGCTGCATAATTATATAAGAAAGTAAGAGCAAGGCAGGAGCAGGACATATCTTTGCTAAATAATTGCAGGTTGTTAACTGTTTCTACTCTGACAATTCCCTTTTTGTGCAGATGACTCCCCCACCTCCATAGTGAGAATACCTGGTTCTTCTATAACAAGTTCGGTTAGATCAGATGATCTTGCAATTAGAGGTTCAATATGCATCCTTTGACATATATAGCAATTCTGCGTTGATGTATCACATGTGGAGTTTATAGGATATATATACTACGTATATAGTCTGTTCTCAGTCTGATTCTTTCGCTTGTCAAGTCCTCCATTGGGGCTTAACGGGTAAATATTGTCCAGGGAGGCTTGTCTATGTTTAGATGATAATTTAGTATCGATGTACTCCTGCTCATAAGTCATAATTGCATCGGCAAGAAATGAACCGTTTTACAGTTTTTTACCCTGATGGCCACTTACCCCTTTTCTCCTCTATTTTGCGACTTTGTACATGAAACTCCTGTGATTACTAAAACATTCACCTTACAAGTTTTAGTTCAGATTGGTATAAAGTGTGTTATAATCACCACCATCAAGTCAGGCATATCATTCATGAAGTGTTTGCAATCTAAGAGTTGTGTTAGTAGCTGATATTAACTACAATTCCATTTCAAGCAGATGGGTCGCCAACTTCAATAGCGAGAGTACCAGATTCTTCCCTCTCAACTTCAGCCTCATGCGAGGATCCTGCATCTGAAGGTATGTTGCTTTCTGGTGCAAAAGTAGTAGTTTGAGCATCAAAGGCTAATCTATATAAATTATGATCACCAGGAACCAATACCAAGAAGGAAATTGTGCCTGATGGAAATAAAACAGATTCACGAGCTAATCTGGTATTGCGACCACGTGCTGTATTATCTAGTCCAGGTACAGTCGAATCATACTTCCATTATCCTGGAAAATCACCTTCTATATAACCAAGGTGGAAACATGATTAAGTATCTGATGGCTCCTGTGTTCCAACGTCTGATTTTTGGACTCGATTAGTGAAATTGGATCTCTTCCCTAAAAACATGCTATTAATGACAGACCAGTCAATAATTTAAGTCTTATGCTGCCATAATCCAGTTTATCTTCAGAGAATTCCTCTCTGGCATGTGGCATCGACACTCCCTTGGCAACATCCGCTCATTTCATATTTACATGATTATATTTATTTGGTGAACTTGCTCAAAGTAGCTATTATCTGTTACAGATAATGACGTGATGATCGGAAGCACAAACAAGACAAGAAAGGAACCTCTCTCCACTGAGCGAAATCACAACTTATGCCAAAACAGACATACACAGTGCAAGGTGGTGCCAAGACCAGTTCAGAAAGGTTCTAACAAAGAAAAAGCCTCAACGATAACAGGTCGTGGGAGAAATGATCAGCATGCGAGAGGTCAGTTGGTTAACAAGGATTCATGTAAGTTATCAGCTCATCTGAAAGGGAAAACTGAACATCTGCCAAGAAAATCATCCATTAAGCCAACCAATGATAAGTGGTTGCCTTAAGCTAGCTATACTTGCTGCCATAGACTATTTGAGTCACAGTCAGTCACAACAGGAAGTACACTTAAATTACTTCAAAATTTTTGTAATTAAACTGAGTTGATACAGCTGGAAACTTGAAGAAAGCAACTAAATTGCTTCTTAATCAGTTTCCAAAAGTCTGCTGAGTGACAAAGAGATGATCGGTTCACCCTTCTTCCAAAATGTTATAACGTACGGCGTAATATACAAGTATAAGTTATTTTTATGAAAAATGGAATTATCGACACATATCGACAATGACCAGTCTCTCCTCTGTGTCATTGGTGTAATATATTTGGCCTCCTTAATACTGCTTCAACATTCATGCCTAATTATAACGAAAATATATTTCGAAACTCTATATTATTTATGTAGTGAATTTGATAAGAGTACCATTGTATTTAAGATTCTTGTTATTTGATATGTGAATATTCTTGGAATTTTCTTAATCTACAATTTCTGAGAATTGTATAAATGTCCAAAAATGATTCTTTTGTAATTTATTTTCTTCCATCCCAGCAAAACTGTGAAAAAACAGCATATGTGGTCAATATTATTCCAGGAAAACATTTAATGCAGTATTTTTTTTAAAAATCTGTCTTTATTCCATCTGTAAAACAAACAAAAGCAGAAACCTTATCTCACATATATCACTTTAGTTCCCATTGGATGATATCTTACCACCTCAGCACAAAAAATATAGCAACCCCATACTTACCTCTTTCCTTTTCTCCTATCATCCAACCTACATAACTGATCCAACTTTACTGAAACAAACATAGCAACCAGCACCACCACTTGAACTATCAGAACACCACCACCACCCCACATGGCTGCCACAGCAGCCGCGGCTGTCGCCTCGTCGTTCTCGACCTCCATGCACAGTCTCAACTTCATTAGCTCCAAGGCCTATCCAAATGAATCCATATTCAAACATTCATCAATAAAATTACCACATATTGGAATTGTATCAAACTCTTTTGGTGTTGAATCACACTTGATCACACCTATTACAAACAAATGGAGAGTGGCAAGGATCATTGCTGCAGTTGCTCAAGAAGAGACGACTGCAGTGGCTGTTGCTGATGAAGCTGCAACAGAGCAAAAAGAAGAGGAAGAAAAGACGGAGGAGGTGAGGGAGACTAGCGAGGAAGTTTCGAACGAAGGGATAGAGGGAGAAGATGCAGTAAATACCAAGTTGTATTTTGGTAATTTGCCTTATCTTTGTGACAGTGCTCAGCTTGCTGGTATAATTCAAGAATATGCTAGTCCTGAGCTTATTGAGGTATGCACTTATCCTTCTTATGCCTTCTTGAATCATAAAATATTAAGATGTGATAAAAATTATCTCATTATATATCTTAGATATATCTCAATTTAGGTTTGAGAAGTAGAGCTACAAACTGTGGATTATTGGGATATTTAATCAATTTCTTGAAGTATGAAATGAGTGAAAATGAAACTGGTCACACAAGAACCCCTAGCATTTGCGTATCAAATGAATAGAGCGACTGCTTAAGTTGTTTGCGTTCGCCCTATAAGTTGCTGTCACTACTGAAGACTGTGTATCAGATGCATAGACAACTTTGTTCTAACTTGATTTTATCGTCTAGGTTCTCTATGACCGCGAAACAGGAAAAAGCCGAGGATTTGCATTTGTGACAATGAGTACCATTGAAGATTGTGAAACAGTCATTAGAAACCTTGATGGAAGTGTAAGGATCGTCCCCTATACTTCCCTTTAATTCTTGATTTTCCTACAACAATTTGCACTTCAAATTCTTCACATATATACTATATACCCATCCGTTAAATTTCTTGTGAGACGCTAAGGGGATCTTTTCATTTCATTATAGGAATATGGTGGTAGAATCATGAGGGTTAATTTCTCAAACAAGCCTAGGCCAAAAGGTCAATTATATCCTGAAACCGAGTACAAACTATTTGTTGGAAATTTGGCTTGGACGGTCACTTCAGACCTTCTGATACAAGCCTTTCAAGAATATGGAAATGTGGCTGGAGCAAGAGTGCTATATGATGGTGAAACCGGAAGGTCTCGCGGTTATGGTTTCGTTAGCTACGAGAGCAAGGCAGAGATGGAAGCTGCACTTGAAGCTCTTGATGGAGTGGTATGCTTACCGTATCACAATCTTAGAACATCTTGAATTCCACTAATCGATACTTGATTTGCAACTAACTCCCCTCGCGATATGTAGGAAATCGAAGGCAGGGCAATGAGGGTCAGTTTGGCACAAGGAAAGAAACAATGAGAAGAAATAGGACATGTAAATGTTCAACAAAGGGCATTTGAGAAGGGGGTTGGACAGCAACTGTCAGAAAATTGCTGATATTTCAGGCCATTACATGCTCTAGTGCCAGTTCTTTAAAATGAGGAACAAATAAGTTAATTGCATCAACGAAGAGACCATGCATATTGGAGAAACTTGTACAATTATCTTGTTGAAAATTTGAAATATTTAAGAGGCCAACATTTGCAATAGTTTGGTGGATTTGTAATTTGACTTACTCTATGCATAAATGTTGTTATGCATGAGCACTAGACATCATCATAAATTTTAGTGACTTTGTTTTGAAGCTATACCATGTCTTAATAATCAACCAAACGCCATCATGTTGATTTTAAGTTCATGATGTTTGTAGTTATATTTTATGTGGAGTATTTATTTAGATCAATCGAGATAAGATGATTGATCTTTAAAAAATAAATAGTAGTAACTTGTATGTATTACCCTCCACACATTCACCCAAATCAACACATACGAAGTCATGCGGATTCATCGAAAAACTACAAAAAATTTCAATCGAGTATCTTAGCTATCAAAATAGACATGTTAGAAATTCTCTAAACCAAAACACTTGATTTATTAACACTACAGAAGTCATATTGTCAACTTTCTCCTCCATTCACCTTAATTAACCTAAAATTAATTTTCAAATTTGACCTCACCTCAATCCACTCGATCCAAACATAATAATAATTGATGCGCTGCTATACAAAACCAAAATAGTGTTTACGGGATCGACTAACTCGGTACATGTTCTATATCCAACTTAACTATATGTCTGCAATCTTTAGCAAGTTTTTACCCTAGTGCCTTTCTATAACCGATATGCCGTTTAGCATATTCAAACACACTAGGCCACTACTAAAATACTCGATAAAGTTACTATACATATCTTATCATTCCCCAACTAATATATGTTTGAATAATTTCATCACTAATGTTGTGAATAGATCGAATCTCATATGCAATCGGTAATCAACTTATAAATGCCCACTGAAAATAAATCCGAAATTTAACCAAGTTCAACTTGAGCACAATTTCTTACTTATATCTGATACAACCCTGTATTTACCCTCTCGACAAATTTTTTATATGTTCGGGTAATTCAGTACTCACCCTAACTCGACTCATTATAAGTGTCGAGATTTGAAAGAAGTTTTGAAGTAGGGGCAAAACAGCCAGTTCGCCTCTCTTATTTTACAGCAAACCTTAAATCCTAATTTCCTCTAAACCCCTTCACCACTCAGCCACCCCACCCCCACCCCCACCCCCCCCCCCTTCAATGGCCTCGCAGCAACAGAAGGAGAAGAAGAAGCTGAACAAGAAACGATTCAGAGTGAACTCAGAGCAGCTCCAACAATTTGACTCACTCAATTGGAACTCTTCTTTGCAACCAACCGATGATTCTTTTTCTCTCCTTGTTGGCTCCAATGAACTTGAAGGAGGTATTTTTTTAATCTAATTTTTACTATTTAACCTTATTCTCATTTGCTTTATCATATTGGCTGCAAGAGAATTGATGTCCCAACATAGGTCGGACTTCGTATTAATATAACCGACCCTAGCGTATTCATATAACTTAGTGGGATGAAGCTTAGTTTGGTTTGGTTTTATATTGGCTGCCACATAGTTTAGTTAAAGAAAAAATTGTTATTTGATTGATCATTGTCTACTTCAAGTATTAAAGTTTTGATTTTTATTGTTTAAGGTATATTATTAGTGTTAATTTTTGTCATATTGGTTGCACATAATTTGACCTAGAAAAAGGGGGTTTTGATTGGTCATAGTCTACTCTAAGTACTTAATGTCAGATTTTTATTAGGTTGTGTTACTATGTTTGTTGCATTGATATTTGAACGCAAATAATTTCTGTGTTGTTTGGCTCCAGTAGACTTGAAGGAGGTGTTAATCTACTTGTTTTACATAACAAAAATTGTCATTATGATTGATGATGTAATTAGACTAATTTAGCTCGTTAGACTTCGTTGAACTGTTGAAGTTGGATTTTTGTAGGTTTTATTGTTGTGTCTGGTGAATTGTTATACCTTGAATTTTGTTGAAGTCATAAAATTTATTTTGTTGATTTTTTAATTTTGATGGAGCTATTTATCTTCAATAGTGTATAATTGGTGTATATGTAGGTTTTTTGTCACTTGAAGAGATTGATGAGGCAGATTATGGTTTAGAAATTCCAATTGCCGATAAAGACAGTGAGGTTCAGGTATCAAAGGGGAAGACAAAATCTAAGAAACAAAAGAGAAAAAAGATCGAAGATAATTCTCAAGATGATGGTGATGAAGGTGATGATGGTGATGGTGATGAAGTTAGTGGAGATGCAATTGAGGCTGAAGTTGTAGAGAAAAGGAAGAAGGTGAAAAGGAAGAAGAACCAGAAGAAGAAAAAGGGAAATAAAGATGCAAAGAATGACTCTGAGGAGGTCGAAGTTAAAGAAAATCCAGAAGGTGATAATTTGTGTTCTTTTATGTTCGGGTTGATTGAAATTAATCTTCATGATATACTTGCACTGCTCACAAAACTTGGATAACGCGCATTTCAATTTTTATTCTATGTTGGGTATTTGCTTAAAGTTGTTTGCCTTCAGATGTTGATGCATTAACTGAGGCTGCCAAGGATGATACTGAAGAAGAATTGATTGATGAAACTGAATATTATGAATGGAACAATCTGAGACTTCATCCGCTGTTAATGAAATCCATATATAGGCTAAAGTTTAAAGAACCAACTCCGATACAGAAAGCTTGCATACCTGCAGCTGCTCATCAAGGAAAGGTTGGGGGTTTTTTTCATAACTATGAAACTAAATATTCCTAATTGAGTACATGTTGAATGATTTTCTCCTTTGCATTGGAACAGGATGTTATTGGTGCTGCCGAAACAGGTTCTGGAAAGACACTTGCTTTTGGTCTCCCCATATTACAACGACTCCTTGAAGAACGTGAGAAAGCCGAAATGTCTCTCACAGGAACTGAAGAGGCAGATGAAAAACTTCCCCAGGGGCGTTTTCTACGAGCTCTTATTATTACTCCTACAAGAGAGCTTGCACTTCAGGTAATTATAATATTATAAATGATGCATCTCATCATTTTAATCAGTATTAACTCATTGCTCAAAGATCTACGAGAGCACAAATTTTGTTGACAGGAGCTGTGTTATGCTTGTTTTAGATTTTGGGATATTTGTTGATCCACAATCCTGCTCCCAATATTGATATTTCTTATTAATCTAACAGCATAAATCCAGTTTCGACTTATTTATAGAAGTACTTAAGAGTTGGTTGATAGTGGATGAAGTCGGTGCAGGTTGTGAGATGAAATTTGAAAATGCATTACTTCATTTTATTACTACTGTTTCATGTACATGCTCTAGCAAGTCATTTTACTTCTTGTTATTCCCCTCTCGTTCTACCAGGTCACTGATCATCTCAAGCAGGCAGCTAAAGATATTAATATTAAGGTGGTTCCCATTGTTGGTGGGATGTCAACAGAGAAGCAGGAGAGACTTCTAAAGTCCAGACCTGAAATTGTTGTTGGGACACCTGGTAGGCTATGGGAACTCATGTCAGGTGGAGAAATTCACTTTGTTGAGGTTAGAACTTACTCCAGTTCCCAATTTACAAATAAAAGAAGAACTGTTTTGGTTTGCTACTTCAAGAATAATGGCGCTTCTAAAAACTTCGAAATTAGTCAATTTATTTTACCTGTGTTCGTTAGTAGATTTTGTCCATTTCAAACAATGTCCAACAGCTAGATCCGACATATACGTAAGTAATTGGTTGAGGAGTATTATTTGGCTAGTTGAGAATTAGACCTTATCTGACTTCACTTACAAGGTTTATGGTATTGGATGTAACCTAATCAATCGCCACACTTTAATATTACAGTATTTATGGTAGTCCATACAGATATTTTTATAGGGGCCTCTATTACACGATGTATCTATAGCTCTCTCATAACATATGTTTTGCTCCAGGCGCAATAATTTTGAAATTTAAGATCCCAATAGACAACATGCTGTAATTAGTGAGTGATTGGTTAAACCAACTAAGCTTATAGATGGTTGAGATAAATAGAGTAAACAAATGATAGTTGTATCGGTCTTTATTTTTAGATTCTCCACTCATTGTTAAAACTAATGTTTCTAATTGTTGGGTGCTGATTGAATGATGTGCATTTGATGTCTACAGCTGCATTCGTTGTCATTCTTTGTGCTGGATGAGGCTGATCGTATGATAGAAAGTGGCCACTTCCGCGAATTACAATCAATTATCGACATGCTTCCTGTGACTAGTGGATCCATAAAGGGACAATCGGATAATCAAAATTGTGTAACAGTTTCGAACTTGCAAAGAAAGAAAAGACAGACTTTTGTCTTTTCTGCCACTATTGCTCTATCTGCTGATTTCAGGAAGAAGCTTAAACGTGGCTCAGTGAAGTCGAAGTCAAGTACTGAATTGAACTCTCTAGAAGCTCTTTCTGAGCGAGCAGGAATGAGAGAGAATGCAGCAATATTTGATCTGACAAATGCTTCAATCCTAGCAAACAAACTTGAGGAATCCTTTATTGAGTATGTACAATCATTCTCACCTGTTTTATTTGTCTTCATAATATATGAATTGTAGTCTAAGAAAAGAAACCTCAAACATTGAATTCTTTGTCATATGCATTTGAAGAGTTTATTCCTGATAGAAAATTATGCAATTTGTTCTACTACTAAGTCTTATATAGGCATATGATCCACATGATTGTAGTTGTCCAATTTATTGCTACTGTGACAATTATGAGCTCCAGCTTTTGTAAAAATGTTCCACGACTTCCGCTAATGACCCACCTATCGTTTCCTTAATCACTTTAGGAGGTTCTAGTAACGATATCTTATGAGACATATGAATGATTTGGATAATTTGTTTTCCTTTCATGTGGTTTTAATGTGTCACGTAGATACCACTCTGTCACTCTTATGTTTGTAGGAAGTCTGTTAATGTCACCGATTGAATTTATGATAACGCAGATGTAACGAAGAAGATAAAGATGCATATTTGTACTATATATTGAGCATCCATGGACAAGGTCGCACAATTGTGTTCTGTACATCAATTGCTGCTTTACGCCATCTTTCTTCCATTTTGCGTATACTTGGAGTTGATGTTTTTACCCTTCATGCTCAGATGCAACAAAGGGCGCGCCTGAAGGTCTGTTCATGTTCTATCCTTTTTTTCTTCTTCTGTTGTAGTTTAGACAGAGACAAGTACATCTTGCTTCTGAAAGCTTCTTTAACATAAATTGATTATGCAGGCGATGGATCGTTTTCGTGCAAATGATCATGCTATTCTTATTGCTACTGATGTGGCTGCAAGAGGGCTTGACATTCCTGGTGTTCGTACTGTTATCCACTACCAGCTTCCACATTCAGCCGAGGTAACTATGTTCTAAAGTCGGATGTATTAACAGATCCAGTGAATTTATTTTCTGACTAATCTTGTTCTTACAGGTTTATGTCCATAGAAGCGGGCGAACTGCAAGGGCGTTTTCTGATGGGTGTTGCATTGCTTTAATTTCTCCTAGTGAGACGTCGAAATTTGCAGAACTCTGTAGAACATTTGCAAAGGTAACTGGACTCTTGTTTGATGTCAATTACCACTAATCAATTAAAGATCGTGTAACTATCTGACTGGAGAGAACGTTCTACATTTTCACCATATAGATATAAGATAAGATAGATCTTTAATATGGGTGGGTATAAATGAATTTAGTATGTTATGGTATTGGTCAAAGAGGGTATGGAGTTGCATGGATCTGATCCTACATGATCAACATTCTGATGTAGAAGGGTGTCGATGAAGCTGATATTTTTCATTTTCCTTACTGTTTCTTTAGTGCCGAAGTGATTACTATATAAAACAGGCTGGAATGAGGGATAAACATTTATGTGCTAATATGTATTAAGACACGATCTATCTGTAAATCGGGCAGGTACTCTACCTCAGAGTAATGTTTGGTTTAACACTTTAGCATTACAGTTTCATGGTTGATGCACATTAATCTCTCATCCGGTTTTCCTTAAGATGGAATGCATGGCCACTTCTGATGCTCTAGTTGCATGTTTTAAATGTGAAATAACATTGCCACTTGATCTGATTATCGTTTTGTTTGCTGATGGCAACTTCAAAATAAGTATCCTGTCCTATACTAATGTGTATCTATATTTCGTTGATTTGTCATGACTGCAGCCAACACATGAAGCTGTTAAATTTTGAATATGCATCCTAGCCAATTAGATGTATATGATGCATCCTTCCTTTTTTTGTTCAGGAAAGTTTCCAAAGATTCCCAATAAAGTTATCATACATGCCGGAGGTTATGAAACGAATATCCATTGCACGTCAGATAGACAAAATAACTCGGAAAGACTCCCAGGTAGGAAATCATCGTACTCTAGCATTTCAATACCTTGGTGGCAAATTTTCTTATGGGGTAGATTTAATTTTTCTTGCTTGTTCCAGGATAAGGCTAAGAAGACCTGGTTTGAAAAGAATGCTGATATAATAGGACTGGATTTGGAGGAAAATGATAGTGAGGAAGAAAGAGTAAACAAATCTAAGCAGAAAAAAACTACTTCGTCTCAGCTGACCAAGTTACAGCAGGTCTCTTCTATTTTCAGATGGAATCTGTGATCTGGTTCTCAAGATGCTCACATTCTTGTTGTTGGTGTCTTTACAGATCTCCCAAAATGAATTTATCTTATAATATGTAACTTTTTTCCTTGATCTATTTCGTTTCCATTGTTACTCATCCTTCTGTTTCTTTGCAGGAGCTCAAGACTTTACTTTATCGACCTTTGCAGCCTAAAACTTTATCTAATCGTTTTGTAGCCGGAGTACGTTCACCTACCTATCTGTTTTTGTAGTTTTTTTTGTTTCTTTTCTACTGTTTGCTCATTTTCTTCCTCTCTTCCTTGTGGAAAAGTCCCCCTTTTCCAATGACATCATCAGGTCACCCAAAACGGAAGGCACCAGTCTTTTGTTTTTTCCCTCTATCTCAACTTGAAAGGACATGCAATCTTGCTCAACTTCTAATGTAAATTAGAATCTTATAACATACTCATATTGTCCTGCTCAGCACTCTTTAAATTGATTAAAAAAAAAGGTAACATATTTTGGGATTTCCAGTAAGGAATATGTCCAAGAAAAAACAGGATGGGATAAGAAATGATGCAAGGTTTCATAAGAATGTGACATGCTTTTTTTTTTCTGCTATAACAATTTGATGCTTCTGTTTCGTTCTTTCATATTAAATATGACACTTGCTTAATCAACTTCAGGCTGGCATATCACCTCAACTCCAGCACCAATTTGAGGAATTAGCTAGACAGAGACTTACTAATTCCAGTGGTGCAAATGAAAATAAAAGAAGAAAATTGCTTGTTATTGGTCAAGAATCTGTGGAACCACTCCAGGCACTTCGAAGTGCGGGCCAGGAGGTAATACTTTGTGTTGGCAACTTGTGTACATGTTGGCCTCTTTCATCTGTACCTTCAGACTAAGGTTTGAGTTCTTATCATATAGGGGCACACTGACCTGAAGGAGATTTCAGTGAAGCGTAGAAACGTTGAAGATTTGAAGCGAAAGAGAAAACAGGAGAAGAAACGTAGTCTCTCTTCTCCGATAATTTCTTCCAATTTCTGATATTTGATCATTACTATATATCGTTATTTCTCCTTATTGGTGAAGCTAACAATTTGCTACATTCAGGTGTTCGGGAGCAACGCCGGAAGCAAAAGAAAGCTGCAAGGGGCTAGATGGTACGGTAACTTGCATTGCAGGAAGTTACACACTGCTGCCTAATGTGTAAGGTCACACACTTGCACTCAGACTAGGGACTGAACTTCTGCAGTTTACCACCGGTGTAGCGCCTTTCTGGTCTCATCTAGTTGGCATATCAGCTGCAAGTTGTTTTGGTCGATTTGTTAAACAATTTTGCTAACATATCTGTTCAGTTTTTAGTATTTGTCGGATTTTGTAATTGCTAGAGTTGTTGCTCGACGTCAAAAGCCCTACAATTTGTGTTGTTATTTATTCTGATAATATAATAATATAAAATTTTATGATTGGGTTAGTTTTTAAATATTATCGTCATGGTGCCGTCTACCAAGTTGATCTGAATAAATTATCTTATTGCATACTTCAAAACCATATCTGTGACACAGATCTCTATATATTTGATGGCTCAATAGTTCGATATCTGACCCAATCCTTCAACCAAGAAATTTTTAGTTCAAATTTTTTAGTTCAAATTTTGTTCGAGATAATTTGTCTCATACTTATTTTAACTGTATATATTCCTATGGCTTCTTCCTCCAATCCCCCATTCTTGATTCTTGATAAGCTCCAAAGCATCCAATGGGGGAAATTCATGTGATTTCTTCAAGCCTTGTTACTCCATCAGGTGATTATCATAGTTCAATTACAAGAATTGAATTAACACCATGGGATTTACATACCCTCTTGGTTGAAGGGATTCAGAAAGGACTTGTGTGCTCCAAGCCATTACAATCCCAACATCTCCTAGGTGATGATCTCATTCATCACCTAAAAATATCATTCTCTCGTGCACTCGCCTTCTTCCCCCTTCTTGCTGGTCGTTTTTCGAGATCGGAAAACGAAGACAGCACTACTTCTTTCTTCATTGACTGTAACAATGAAGGTGCAGAATTTACTCATGCTGCAGCAAGTGGAGTTACTATAGCTGATATTCTTGATCCAACTACTTTTATCCCTCAAATAATCCATTCTTTCTTTCCACTGAATGGAGTTTTGAACTATGAGGGTGTCTACAAGCCCCTGTTCGGTGTTCAAGTTACTGAGCTCGAAGACGGAATCTTCATCGGTTGCACCATGAATCATTCTGTCGGAGATGGAACATCTTTCTGGCACTTTTTCAATTCTTGGTCTGAAATCTCTCGTGGCTGTTCATCAATTGCAAAATCTCCAGTCTTTTCTCGTTGGTTTCCTGATGATTTGACCAACATTTTCCCTGTTCATGTCTCACTGCCAGAAAATCCAAACCAACAGAAGCTGAATCCACCAACTATTCAAGAAAAGCACTTCCATTTTACCAAAGAAAACATTGCCAAACTGAAAACTCGAGCAAATCTTGAGAACGGCACAGGAACAACAATTTCCTCATTCCAGGCATTAGTAGCTCATGTATGGAGATCAGTGATTAGATGCAGCGCCTTGAAAAATCCCAACCAGGAAGTTTTAATTAAACAGGCTATAAATGCAAGAGGAAGGATTATCCAGCCATGTCTAGTAGACGCTTATTTCGGTAATGCATTCATCATGGCAGCCCTGAAAACCACGGCTAACAACGTTCTTGAAAATGGGTTAGGCTGGGTCTCCCTGGAAATCAACAAGGTTGTTGCTTCACAGACAAGTGTGAGTATGGAAAAATGGTATGTGGATATGGCACGTGACCCAAAAATCGGAGGACTGAGTCAATGGACAGATGATGGTTCTTGTTTGATGATTACTAGTTCAGCCAGGCACAGTGTCTATACTGTTGATTTCGGGTGGGGGAAGGCGTTGGCTGTGAGGAGTGGGAGAGCGAACAAGAGTTTTGGGAAGATTACAGTGTTTCCAGGGAGGGAAGAAGGGAGTATAGACTTTGAAGTTTGTTTGAGTTTGGATATATTGGTTGCCCTGGAAAATGATGCAGAATTCTTGGAAGTTTTCGCAAACTGATCCTTTCTACATTCAGCTTCAGCTTATGGTTTTGCATAATGAGAAACAAGATGTTGTTTTATTGAAGCCTTGATGTGTTGTAGCCTTTTAGGGAAGGACAAACTGTTTCCATCATCATTCCATTATCTATGAATTATGTTCGTTCTATATGAAAAATCTATTAATCATGACCTTATTATTAATCGAACTGAGGGTGTTAGACCTTTGAAATAGTTATATAATGAACATATAGGCATTTCAGATGCTGCTACTAATTATCTGCTACGATGCACATCTTGTATCATCACTCGTGAACATGCTTCTATTCATCTAGATGTGACCTATCTAAGCGGATCAAGTGCGTGTAACCCAATCCGAGTGAGACGTCTTTTCTTGAGAAAATGTTAGATTTGTAGTGGATAAAACCATCATTATATGTGACTACACTTGAGACCTCAACATTGGTTAATCGATGAAGAAACAACGTTAAGGACATTATGACTATTAGGTGGTTCATAATGTTGATGGACCCCTAAATTCATGATGAAGAGATAGTACAGGGCAAGAAGTTGTGGTCAGAAAACACACAGTGGACAAGTTATAATCAGTAGTTTTGTTGGTTTTCATCTCCTTTCAATCTCAGATAAGCTCCAGAGCATCCAATGGGGGAAATTCATGTGGTCTCTACAAGCCTTGTTTCTCCATCAGATGATCATCATACTTCGATTTCGAGAATTGAATTATCCCCATGGGATTTGCAGCCCCTCTTGATTGAAGGCATCCAAAAAGGACTTTTGTTCTCCAAGCCTCAACATCTCTCTAGTGATGATCTCATTCATCACCTCAAAACTTCATTGTCTCGTGCACTCAGTTTCTTCCCCCTTCTTTCTGGTCGTTTTTCGAGGTTGAAAAACGACGACAGCACTGCGTCTTTCTTCATTGACTGCAACAATGAAGGTGCAGAGTTTACTCATGCTATAGCAAATGGAGTTTCTATAGCTTTTATTCTTGATCCAACTACTTATATCCCTCAAATAATCCATTCTTTCTTCCCACTGAATGGGTTTCTGAACTATGAGGGTATCTACAAGCCCCTGCTTGGTGTTCAGGTTACTGAGCTGGACGACGGAATATTCATTGGTTGCACCATGAATCATTCTGTTGGAGACGGAACAGCATTTTGGCATTTTTTCAATTCTTGGTCTGAAATCTCTCGCGGTCTTTCATCGATTGCTAAGTCTCCGGTGTTTTCGCGTTGGCTTCCTGATAATATTGATATGGATCCGGAAGATACTAGCAAGAACCTTTTCCCTATTCATGTCCCACTGCCGGAAAATCCAATCCAACAGAAACTCAACCCCCCAACCATTCAAGAAAAGCTCTTCCATTTCAGTAGAGAAAACATTGCTAAACTGAAAGCTAAAGCCAATCTTGAAAACAACTCAGGAACCACAATTTCCTCTTTCCAGGCACTAGTGGCTCATGTATGGAGGTCAGTGATTCGATGTCGTGCCCTGGAAAATTCCAATCAAGAAGTTGTCCTCAAACAGCCTGTAAATGCAAGAGGAAGAGTTCAACAGCCATGTCTATCAGACGCGTATTTTGGTAATGCATTCATCATGGCACCCCTGAAAACGACAGCCAAGAACCTTCTCGAGAATGGGTTAGGCTGGGCCTCTCTGGAAATTAACAAGTTTGTCAGGTCACATACAAGTGAGAGTATGAAGAAATGGTACTTGAATATGGCGAATGAGCCGAAGATTGGGGGACTAAACCAATGGGCTGAAGATGGTTCTAGTCTGCTGATCAGTAGTTCAGCAAGGCACAATGTTTACACAGTCGATTTCGGGTGGGGGAAAGCGTTGGCTGTGAGGAGTGGGAGAGGGAACAAGAATTATGGGAAGATTACTGTGTTTCCAGGAAGGGAAGAAGGGAGTATAGACTTTGAAGTTTGTTTGAGTTTGGATACATTGGTTGCCCTGGAAAATGATGCAGATTTCTTGGAAGTTTTCCAGAACTGATATATCAATTCATCACTACTTTCTACTTTCAGCTTATGGTGTTGTACTATTATTACATAATGAGTCTTGTTTGGGTGAAGCTTTGTTTGTGTTATATTGAAGGATTAGGTTCGTTCCATATCGAAAATCTATTAAGCATGTTGGTATATTCGTATTTTATCTTCATCCGATCATCTTACTATTTACCACTCATTCACTTGATATCGTAGCGGTAGCAGAATAAAGCATATACTCGATGACATTTGTGGATACAATTGTTTTTGCCAAGTGTTACCATACTCCTTTACACTATTTTGCTAACCTCAAAAACTCCATATATAAAACGTGGACCTCAAAGAAGCCATATGTTTAATTGTCTTAAACGACAACAAAAGCCACCGTCCTTCTAATATTAGTCCAACATCTCACAATCCAACTCCAAATGTAAACAAAAAGTAAGATTTTACACATAAACAAACATGTCGACTCTTATTTTCTACTCCTCCATCTAAAAAAATATTAATACATTTTGATTTTTGATGGTCAAACTTTAAAAAATTTGATAAAGAATTCTCACTAAACGACAAGAAATAATATAGTCATGTGGGATTTTGTTAGATTCTTCTTAATATATATTTTTGAAATATCAACTTTATATAATTTTTTCGAATGTAAAATAAGAGATATTTATATTTTAAATTATATCTTGTTGACCACCAAAAATCAATATCTATCACTATTATATTTTCTCCTTTTTATTACTTTCAAGATAATTTACACGTTATTGCTCCCGGGATCTCCACCCTCTTTTCACATGCTCGAACTTTGGTAGCTCAATCTAAATTTTTATATAAATAAATAGATTAGATGAAAAACCAAATCTTAAATGATCTTAAATTGAGTTTCGACTTTAAATGATCCGAAAATCAAGTCTCGATAGTGACAATATACAAATATTATTATAAGTGAGCTCCTTCTTAAATGTTAAAAATTTCGAAAAATAACAAGTTATACAAAAGAAAACGCGTTAGTAACTCAAAATATGTAAAATACCTAATATGAGTAATCAAAAGTATACAAAATCATAATAGAGTGATCGACTAACATTCTTTAACAACGTGAATGATCAATGAAACCATTGATCAATTAAATATCCAATAATATTTTGACCTCCTCTTTTATCCAAAAGTGCAAGATAAATTTCAGCCTTAGATTCATCCATTCCAAATTCACCAGTCACGTGTCCTCAACCCACGTGTCAGAAAAACATAGTCCTAGAAATTATCCATTTTAATTAATCAATTATTCAATTATCTCCACCTATATATATCTCTTCTCTTCTCACCTTCCACAAATCCTTCATCACCAAAATCTTCGCAACAAAATCTCACATATAAACAAACCACTTTCATATTTAAGCTCAGTTTCAACTCAAATTTATTTTTCTTGATTTTGAACAACAGTTTATTCACATATTTTATAATTTCTGTGCAATAAATTAGGAATTTTTCATTGTTTGTTGAGCTTAGTATGGCAATGAGTTTACCTCATCAAATAACCTCAATTTCTGGTGCTCAAATAGCATCTCCAGAAACCTGTGAAACCATTTCTGCACCTTCAACATTGACCACATCTGCTATCTGGAAAGTACCAGATCAAAATCTCAGGGTCCAAGTCAACAATCAACCTGATTTTGATCGGATTTCACCAATTCCATCTCCCCCTCTTAGTCCACTAAAACCCGGAACCCGACCTGATCTTTCAGTAGCTTGCCAAGCCTTAATGGAACCCAGAACCACTGAAAATGATGAAAAAATTGATGTTTTTGATGAAGAAATGAAGGGGTTGGAAAATGGGGAAAAATTGGATCTTTTTGATGGAGTTAAGGGTTTTGGAAATTTGATGGAAAAGGGTATTTCTGAAAATGAGGAAAAATTGAATATTTTTCATGAAATGAAGGGTGTTGGGGATTTTAAGGAAAAGGGTGTTCCTGTATATGTGATGATGCCATTGGATAGTGTCCGTATGGATCATACAGTGAATAGGAAGAAGGCGATGAATGCGAGTTTGATGGCGTTGAAGAGTGCAGGAGTGGAGGGGATAATGATGGATGTGTGGTGGGGGTTGGTTGAGAAGGAGTCTCCTGGAGAGTATAATTGGGGTGGTTATGCTGAGTTGCTTGAGATGGCTAGGAAACATGGCTTGAAAGTTCAGGCTGTTATGTCTTTCCATCAGTGTGGTGGAAATGTTGGCGATTCTTGCACGTAAGTACATTTTTTTATGAGTTTGTAATTGTGTTTGATTATTATTATTGCTTATCTGTCCTATCGAGTCCAAGATTTTATAGGATCTCGCTCTTGAATATGACGAAATAAATCAAAATGGCTCATCATACTAGCTACAGTTAGAATATATTGTAAAATAGTAGATACTGTTTGCACTTTACTTTTGGGTCAATTCGAAAATAGACTCACTGTTCTTTATGGTTGCGTACTGTACGTCCATTTTTATCCCGAAGGAGCCAGGCATGTTATACGGATGCATTTATGAAGCATAGATTTTTCATGTATTGTAATACACCGTAGTAAGATTTCTAACTATCTGTGTTGCGAGTTTTTGATGGTTTTCGACGTGGATTATATACAGTGTGATGAAATCTTTTGGGGGCTGTTGCAGAATGTATCATTTTACCTTGAATTTGTGATTGAATCCTGTTCCGTTATTGTGGTGTATATTTCCTAGTGTTCTAAGCATAACATTTTCGTTTCTCGTAATGCAAATCCCTGCTTGTTCTCTTTCGACTGTTGATTTTTTCTACCTTTTTCTTACATCTTGGTGTTTATGTTTTACTGCAGGATTCCTCTACCAAAGTGGGCTATTGAGGAGATTGATAAAGACCCCGACCTTGGTTACACAGACCAATGGGGAAGGAGAAACTATGAATACATATCACTTGGGTGTGATACACTTCCAGTCCTCAAGGGAAGAACCCCAGTTCAGTGTTATTCTGATTTCATGCGCGCTTTCAGAGACAAGTTTGATCATTTGTTGGGTGACACCATTGTGGTGAGCATTCATCTTTCGCACTATAATATACATATATGTTACTGATTATTTCTTATATTGTTCTCCGATTCTTGTCCAGGAAATCCAAGTTGGTATGGGTCCTGCTGGTGAGCTCCGTTACCCATCTTACCCTGAGCAGAATGGAACATGGAGGTTTCCTGGAATCGGTGCTTTCCAGTGTTACGACAAGGTACCGGCTTTTCCCATCTCTACTTTTACACTACAACTATGATTGATGATCCTCACATATTGTCTTAAACTATGCAGTATATGCTTAGTAGTTTAAAGGCTGCCGCAGAATCAATTGGTAAGCCCGAGTGGGGAAGCACCGGGCCTACCGATGCAGGCGAGTATAATAACTGGCCAGAGGACACAAATTTCTTCCGCAAAGAAGGTGGAGGATTTGACGGTCCTTTTGGAGAATTCTTCCTTTCATGGTACTCTCAGATGCTTCTTGATCATGGTGAGAGGATATTACAATCTTCTACGGGTGTTTTTGAGAACAAGGGAGTAAAAATATCTGTTAAGATTGCTGGGATCCACTGGCATTATGGTTCAAGGTCCCATGCCCCTGAGCTTACGGCTGGGTATTACAATACTCGCTACCGTGATGGATATCTTCCCATTGCACGCATGTTAGCTCGCTATGGTGCCATATTTAATTTTACTTGCATTGAGATGCGTGATCACGAGCAGCCACAAGATGCCTTGTGTGCACCCGAGAAGCTGGTGAGACAAGTGGCTCTGGCAACCCAGGAAGCTCAAGTTCCTCTTGCTGGAGAGAATGCACTGCCAAGATACGATGATTATGCTCATGAACAGATTCTAAAATCCTCATTATTAGATATAGATGGTGCAGACGGTAATGCAGAAATGTGTGCATTTACATACTTGAGGATGAACCCAGAGTTGTTCCAGCCAGACAACTGGAGACGGTTTGTGTCCTTCGTAAAGAAGATGAAGGAAGGTAAAGACGTGGAACGATGCAGAGAGCAAGTTGAGCGAGAGGCAGAGCATTTCGTGCACGCTACTCAGCCACTAGTGGAAGAAGCTGCCGTGGCGCTTTCTCATTAACAATCTCCAGGCCTGTTAATTCTTCAGGGTTGTTTATGTATAGGCTATATGTTATATACAAAAAATGAATATTGAAGACTTAAAGTTGCAGTAGTTATTGTAGTAAATTTTTAGTTATCTATATACTACTGTACTGTATAGGAGGAAGGCCTGAGCTTTCTCCATCAATGTACTTTATTAACATAATACCGATATTCTGAAGTTATACATTCATGACTTCTCGAGTTTCCTGTACTATCTAATGTGGCTCTCCATGGACGCAATCAAATAGCAACTCGATCACAAATGGACGGGGGTCAAATAGCAACTCGATTACAAACTTATGGGAATCCGAGTCACTGTCTGTACTCTAAATTACAAGATCGTTACTATACAATACCATTTTGAACTTTGGACAACATTTTGGCAACAATGGTTGATTCAGCAACACTCAAGAGGCTCGAAGAAGTAGTTAAGCTGTCTGCTTTCGATGCAATTTTATGTGGTCTACGTTATACTTTGTCCAAGAAGAAGTTTTAAAAAACTATTGCTTTCGGTTATCAAACTGTGAAGCTTCTCGTGAAGAGAGATGAGTATCGTGTACAACTAGTACAAGTATCAGTTTGTTTGCCTTCATATTAGGAAGTCACATGATGTCGACTACTAAAGCAGACAACTTGAGTTGGCTTCTTTAAAATTGCTCCAAATGAAAGGCTCAAGAATTTTCTACTAGTTTATGACTCGTAATTTACTTTTCAGGTTTTTTTTGGAATTTCAAGAAAATAATAAAATGAACTTCAAAATGAAGAAAAGCTTGAATTCTAAGATTATGCAGTAGAGTTGGACAAACACTATATCAAATGATCTAGACTTGATGAGTTTGATGGAGGAGATATCTCAATGCATAGTTGAAATGAAGACATCATATTCACATAACCGACTTCAATTAGCGAGATAAGGTTTGACTTGGATTAAATAAATCATTAGGAGTTCATCATTTAATGGAGCTAATAAATTATCATATCACTGTAACAGTATATTACAGATTACAA